>NQII01008030.1:3036-43882 GCA_002778355.1 Clitarchus hookeri | reverse complement strand
TACGCTCACCGGGATTAGAGTCGAAACATCTCACCACATAACTAAGGTCGTCCGGTAGCCGATACATGAACTTTAAAGAGTGCGGCTGTTAGTGTCAAAAACCTTTAGAATACTATATTAAAAGGGTATTAATTATTTAAGGAAGCTGGATAACAAACATTGTATTTGGTGCTATGTAGCTTGCTGACAGTGCTGCAAACTAAGGAATGTTTCCGCGCAAGTCTGAGATTGCCTTCCGCCTAATGAATTTGCAGAACTAAAACGACATCCAGTCCTAAACCTTGCAACGAACTAGTTCAGTCCATGCCAGGAACTGAACCCGGGACTCTTATTCCACTAGTCAAGTGTCCTGAGCGTTAATGAGCAGGTTAGTATAAAATCCGTACTATTAAAAAATGTAAATTTCAGACATACATTTTAAAAAAACAGAACATGCCCTGCTACCAAACTGAGATAATAATAGCTGTGGAAATGCTTGTATTGTGCCCATAAAATCGGTCTTNCCCAACCGTACTTATCTCGCAGTATTTTTTGGGTGAGAGCAACTGTTAAGAAGTATTTCTTAAAGCCTGTAACTTATGTTACAAAACGCTGATTACCTGCGTATTGAATATGTTATTCTATTTTGCAAACTTCCATACTACTCATTCTTGTATTTTTTCATGTTTACTTACAGCTTCTCTACACAAAACATCCTTTCGTTGCCAGATATCCTTCACAGGAACAAATATTGGCAAAGTCGGTTAAAATAAAGAAATATGTATGTATATATGTATGCAAATAAAATATGCCAGTAATGCCCAAAATGAGAAGTTTAATGTATGCGTTAAAAACTCTCGAATTCAAGCAGATTGATGCTGACGTAACATACACGTTCCAGTGAACTGTCGATGTCAGGGTGACTTCAATGTGTAAAATATTTACTTTCCTTATAATTCCAAATTTCACTTGACCAAAGCACAAATAAATTGATCAGGCGAGTGCAAAGTTAATTTTACATATTATTGACGAATATGCAACGTGCATACAAGTATATCTTAAGCATAGCATTCAAAAGTGCTCAGTTTTCCGTGAACAGCTTACGGCAGTAGATAAATATGTAGGCTTTGCCGTCTTGTAGACAGCGTAAGAAACGGAGCAAGTTACTCGGAGAAACATGAGTGGAGAAAGAATCGGCCAAGACCTGTAGCAATGAACCATCCCAGCAATCGCCTGAAGTGATTTTGGGAAACTATGATAAACCGAAATCAGTATGACTTGACCGGAAGCTGAACGTAGTTCCTCCCTAATGCGAGTGTGAATGCTTTCCACTGCGTCACGTCGCTCGGTTGATGTTAGTAGTAGAGTGAATATTACTAAAATTTTTGTCAGTTATGATATATTTTATCACAACTCGCACGTTGTTGTTAGCTGGTTCCTACAAAAAGACTCTTGTAAGGATGTTTTTCAAATTAAATTTACGAAAAAAAAAAGAAATTATTTAACATTAATATTTACACTTGTAAAATGTTCTCTAATAAAGTTGAAAAAACCGTTGCGTAGCGTTGTCTTTACTTGATACTATTTGCATTGGGGATCAAAGGCCTGTAGACTTAAATTTTATATCATGTGCGCTGATACGCTGTGTAACCTTGTTTATGAACGTCTGACTTTCAACATATTTCTGCTGTGGAGGGAACGACATAAATAACGCAATTTAATCAGTGAACCATTTAGAGGGACATTTAATAAAATCTGCAACGTTAAGTAGTTTCTTTAAAAAATCACACCTTTTTATAGCATGAAGAGTTGTGAAGCTCTTTATAAATCCGTCCTTCGTTACCAAACTTTGAGTATTTTGCTACTGTCAACAGCAATATAGGAATTTGACACGTATATATATAAAAGACCGTTTCGTTGTTGAAATGGATGTTTTTGGAATGACAGTTAAGTAGTCAAATTCCGAAAAATATTTTTAACGTTGTCTTGTAACGCCATTTGAGTAGAAGCATCGCTGACCCCCTTCGCGAGCGCCTGCCAGTTGACACGTGTCACGAAGCAGGTGAACAGCCAGAACGGATCGCAGTTACACGTGTCAAGGTTGTGCCGAGTAAGAGCTGGCCTATCGCCGGAGCACCCGGATAGTGCTGCGTACATATGTAGGAGCGGGAGAAATCGCAGAGCCAAGCAAGAGCACCTCTAGCAAGCCCGTGAGATCAGTTGAGCGCCGAGATATCAAAAGATAATCACGTGGATTTCGCCGGAATTCAGAAAACACGCACCGCGAAGGAATAGCTGACAGAGTAGCTAGGGGCAAGGTGCTACCCCCCTTCCCCCCTAACCATCAGGAACCAGGGCACGGGTTTTGAAAGGCATTGTTCTGTGTCCTACCACCTCACCCCCTCCCCTAATAATAGGGATACGTGCCGACACTTAAGGGGAGAGGCTGGGGTGCATACAAACCCCTTTACGAGAGAAGAGGGGTACAGTTCATTATCACCGCGCCGAGGGAAGAGTTGCGTGAAGGAATTGTGAGAAGACGTGAGCACGAGTCCGAACCATAGTCCCGGGGAGACGACTACAGACGCGGGCCTTTTTCCAAAGGCCGCCCAACTCACCGGAGCTCATCCCCAGCTGACAGCCTACCAGCGCCAACAGCAGCCAGAGCTAAGTATACAATCGCCGTCCAGAGAAGACCCCCTCCATCACGAAGTCGTCCGCAGTTAATCCGAGTAGCCAAAATTATTAGAGTACCACACCTCGGAAGTGTTGATGTATGTAGTTCTTGTTTAAACTCCAGACAATATATTCGTCCTTCAAAATGAAACAGCAACCGACTACATTATTGCAAACCCCTTAACCTTCAGGCATAATATAGTCTATGCCGGGAGGACGTAACTACGACGCTATAAGTCACCCTGTCTTNAAACCCCTTAACCTTCAGGCATAATATAGTCTATGCCGGGAGGACGTAACTACGACGCTATAAGTCACCCTGTCTTACACAGTGGCGTAGCGTCAACGTGTTAAAGATACTGTACAACATAGCTTAAACATTTTTTAAACAAAAGGATGATACGTCCAAGATTTAAATTTCAGTGAGTGCGTGCAGAACGACGAAAATACTGCGAGAGTGGAGATCACGAGACATTTAATGGAAGTGTCAGTGCAGCTGTTAGCGAACACTTCTTACAGCGCAGCAATCTCAGAAAACTAAAATAAAGGTTACCTTTAAGACAGAGGCACTAAGGCATCGACTTCGGAACACGGCGTCCTGGGTTCCAGCTTCGGGTAAACCATATATACGGTATGTGTGACTTTTATTTAACATATAGTCATAGAGCTATGATGTTAGTAACAATAGTGTATAAAGTTAGGGTTGGTGAATGGTTTACTTAATAGAACGTTCTCGATTAAAGCATTGCGGCCGTTGGTGAATGTGCGCCTAGGGGAGTATGTTCTAAAGTGAAGACGCAACAGTTCGTGAAGTTTATTGTTCTCAGTTGGATTGGGTGCTGGATATGACATTTCCTGCTCTTGTAGGTGTAAATAATAATTCCACAGATTTTTGTAAATTTAAAACAATTTTTTGAATAAGTGTGACTGGAATCACTTTGAACTCAGTTACGTTGTTTATGAGGTCACGGTGGCTGAGCAATTAACCTGCTCCCTTTCCACCTAAGTGAACCCGGTTCAATACCCGGTTGGGTCACCGGATTTTCGCATGTGGGAATCGTGCTGGACGATGACGCTGGTCAGCAGGTTTTCTCGGGTATGTCCCGTTTCCCTCGCCCTTTCATTCCGGCACTACTCCATACTCACCTCAATCACCCTAATGAGCCCTCAATATCTCGCTGTTGAGAACCGCCCAAATCTCTCCACATCACGTTGTTTAGTTTATTTTTCAAATTTTTTTCATTTTTACTTTTGTTTTTTTAATGAATTCCGAGAGTTACGGTGCAGTCGAATCCATTCAAAATCGGCTTGGGACACTTTTAAATATTGAAGTTGAGAAATAATCGGCTGGATTATTTCACTCTCTCCAGTAAGACAGTTTTCACTGAATATATTTGATTTTCTGTAATCCATATTTCGAGACAGTAATACAAGAGTAAAAAAATATTTCTTTAAGTTTTCTATGCAAACAACTGCTATACGTTATTGGATACATAGAGGAATCATTTCAGTATTATCGTTTAGACCGAGTAGGTGATAGTTAAAAAAATATTATATCAAACTTCCTCCTAATTGTGCATCCAAGCACACACTGTGAAAATTGCTTTAAGGTGGTTTACAGATATATAAAGAAAATACTCATTTCAAATAAAGATACTGTGAACACAGTTGGGATGCTACTGCTTAGTTATGAATTCGTCTGGTATAAACGTCACGAAACCGAAATCTAATTCCTCACTTCTCAGGGCAACTAGCTACTTCGTCCGACTAAGAGTATACGAACCCTTAGTTCGATGTTTTTGAGAAGCTCGTACTGACGACAACAATTTAAGGATGGTTATTCATATGTGTGTTTTTGTGTGTGGAGGTTAGCAACCCGAAGGTTGGTCGGAACCAAAGAGAGAGCGCGGGAATGGAGGTAGCGTCGCCACCAAGGCAACTAGGCAGGATGATACCACGGTGGATGGGTGAGATGAAGCGAGATGAGAATGGAGCAGCACCGTAATTCAAGGGTGGGGGAAACGGGAGATCCCCAAGAAAACCCGCTGGCCAGCGGTATCGTCCGGCACGATCTAGGAGTGACCCTCCCGGGGATTGAACCCAGTTTGCCTTGTGGGAGGCGAACGTACCAACCGCTCAGCCATCACGGCCTCCTTACTCAAATCTACATTTATTAAAAAAGTTTTTCTTTGGTAAAAAAAATTGGTTGTCTGTAAAGTCGGTTTACTGACGATAGTTGAACGTGACAACGTCTTAAGAAAATACNGCTGGCCAGCGGTATCGTCCGGCACGATCTAGGAGTGACCCTCCCGGGGATTGAACCCAGTTTGCCTTGTGGGAGGTGAACGTACCAACCGCTCAGCCATCACGGCCTCCTTACTCAAATCTACATTTATTAAAAAAGTTTTTCTTTGGTAAAATAAAAACAGTTCACAATTACTTCTTTACGAGTGAGAATGAGAATTACGGTACGGAATATTTTTAGCGCAGGGCGGTACAGCGTATATTTTTAATTTATCATTTGGCAAGCAAATTACTGGGTTACCCAAGCAAATCCGCAAGGGCCATGATGCCGAAGAGAAAATTTCTCTCGAGTTCAGTGCCTTGACCGCGAAGACGAATAGGTGCATGATGCACGTGCCTGCAACGTTCTTACCGTTACCGCACTTCACGACTACGAACACGCACAGTACTCCTTTCTACTGGCGTTAGTGATCGATTTCAGACGGAAGTATCCCTGTGGCGAAGCTCTTTTCGTGCCAGAAGGCGTGCAGAATTGACTAGTTATCAGATTTTAATTTAAAACGTAGAGCTTCACGAAATATTTTGATGTGCTCTGTTCTTGTGTGAAGTGTGCTTCTTACAACGAGTGTACAAGATGCTGTTTGCGTTACTGAGATGTGCACACCCTTTCATAAATTTGCGTACACGCAAGGAAGAAACTCACAGCACTGATAAGCGATTCTTAACTGCATCCAGCAGCGGCCAAAAAATATTCTTGATCTACAACATGTCCACGATGCAGGATAAGTTAAGAGATCGTGTCATATATGTTATCTCAGTTTACCATAAAAGTTTGTAAAACGAAAGAGTCTTAGCGTTGCAACGCAAAGATTTTTGCACTCCATGCTATTTAACAAGCTGCTCAATAGTTTCGTATAGAAATTGTTGTCTGTGTCTTTTTGTGAAATCACTGAAAGACGTCCTACGTCATTCAATCTAAAAGAACTTCACAATATGATGACCGCTTCTCCTGGAGAAGAAACGTCTCGTATCTAACTCTTCAACCAGACATTCTCACATGATCTACCACACATTCACCGCCTTGTTTCAAAGGCTAATCATATTACACGGCACTGGACACTGCGTGGGGTATGTTCACATCTCGCGTGCTTCAGGGAGCAAATACAAAGATGTGTACACAACTGCGCGACGTGAAAGTGCCGTTCTTCGTCGCTGTTTTCTGAAGACAAAGGCGATGCAACTGAGCGGACGTCCTGGTTGTGCGGATCGCGGTATGTGTGCGCGATTGTTAACGCCTTGGCTCGCCGCGATGACTGACGATGTTTGTGTACGCTCGTTTCCGAGTACCTTCTGGTCGTCGCAAACGACCTTCCACGCTGACACCGAGCACACAGACGCAGCGCTTACCGCGAACTTTAGCCGCACGTGCCAGCAGCAACGTCATTCGACACGCTACAGTCGGCGACAGACTACACATCCAAGCCACAAGAAATCATCAAGCCATTTTGATTTC
Organism: Clitarchus hookeri; assembly: GCA_002778355.1. Lineage (NCBI taxonomy): Eukaryota > Metazoa > Arthropoda > Insecta > Phasmatodea > Phasmatidae > Clitarchus > Clitarchus hookeri. The sequence goes on along the minus strand of NQII01008030.1, from coordinate 37,470 downwards.
GTTCATCTACCTATTCTGCACTTAAATCTTACGTTATGTTATCGCAGTCCAGCAGTTTGCTTGAATATTACCACACTCACTTCAATACAAAAAGAGATACACCGGGTTATTTTCTGTGCATCTACATACGTATGAAATAATTAGACAAGAAAACATGTAGAAGTCTTTTTCTTAATTTGCTGTCAAATTTTCTGTTCAGAAGACAATCAAGAATTTACGTTAAACTACTCTGCAGTTTTATGCACGGATTTTCTAAAAACAGTGATTTAAGAAGAGTTCATTTCAAAATGTTAACGAACTATAGGTATGTTCATGAGTATATCATCTTAACAATTACATAGTCATTGGATGAGAATAATTTCTACAAAGATAATTTATGCCAATGCCATTTGGTCACTTGTATAGAGCCTTACAACAAATCCATTGGTTGCGACCCTCAATTTTTACAACGAAAAATAATACAGAAACAATTGAAACTCTCAATTTTACATTTTACATATTCATTTACAAAGGTTTTCTCAGTGTAAAAGAAGAAAATGAATGTAGCAAAAAGATTGATAACCGATCATGTAAAATTATAGGAAAATTAGAAACAAGTATCTCATTTTACAATAATGCTCCTGACCATGACGAAATTACTCGAAATAACAATATAGGATTCCTTGAATTAATAGAAGAGTTAAAGCACATGTGATGATAAATACAAAATTTTAAGTTTGGGGCCAAAATGCTGGAGCATTTCTAAATCCAAAGCTGAGTTTAAGTGCAACCAAACTCTCAGTTTTACGTTTAAACTGTACTCACTAATACTGGTGTAGTAGTTTAAGTAGCGTATAATACCTTAAGCCATGGTTCTGAAAATGATATACAATTGGTATTCATTGCAAGAAAGCAATCTCAGCAAGGTTCGCATGCTTTGAGAATACCGTAGCGGGGGAAATGGCTTCACGTACTACGAACGCGATAAGAGACGGCGACGGTAATGCAGATTCAGTGCTTCCGTAAATCTAGCAGAAGCCTTGTACTCTGAGAATTTTTTTTTTTTGAAACCATGTATATGTAATTTATCCGTGTATCTGTGTTGTGCAAGTTGTAATAGCGCACACTATTTAAAGTATTTGTAAGTTGGCAGTAATGTTATTGCATTAGGAATCTTACAGACAACACGAACATGCTCTTCAAATAAAGAAACGTTTGCGCAACATCCGCGTAATTTTAACATCAATATTTATTCCTTCCATATGTACAGTATAATTAGAGATTTAAAATAATGGTTAAAGGGATTTGGGACACCCGGGATAAGGAATTCCCACAGTCATTTCCTATAATAGTAACGGTAAACAACTCAAACGTTATAATGATGAGATCTAGCCCACGTTATTTAGACTGCGAAGGACTCTCTACATGTTTGCTGTTGTTTGTGGTGTCGGAAATACTTCCGAGTCGAAAAATAAGCGCTTTAGTTAAAATTGGAATTGACTTTCCGATGATTGTTAGGTCTACTTGATGTTTCAATTTTAAACGCCAGCAATGTAGTTTTCTTGGGAAGTAGAGCCAGGAACTTTTTGAATGCAACTGTATACGTTTTAGTCTAACTGTAAATGTAAATTATATTTTGTTCACTTTGTAATTTAGTAGAAAAATAGTTTGCACGGTGTCACAAATTAATTACATTAAAACGGTAGCAAAACCACCAATATAATTTAAGGCAAATGGAAAAATTACAGAGTTGTTATGTTACTTAAGATTAATTATTAGTTTATAATGTCCACCCTGAAAAACACTCAAATTTGCACATACCGTAGTCAAAAATATTGTTTGCCAAATTCTTTACACTATTTTCAAATAGTTTTCTTTGCTGCAGTTTACATTAAATCCAGTAGCCTACAGGTATCAGTTAATTGCTGGAGTTTTGACCAGGAAAGATTATTACGCACACATTTGTTCGTCATTTAGAATTAGGGGATATTTTTTAGGTACCTGTTCAAATTTTAAATTACATTTACCTTGACTGTAGATTTTTTTAGCAAGCCATTTCTAAAACAGCTCAGCTTTCGTATCGGTAATTCTCAAATGTCTGTGAATAGTAAATAATTGATATATCTTTCCCCACAAAACAAGTTATTTCAGTAATTCTAGAATTTCAGAGAAAAGGCGTATTCGAAGAAGNCCAGAATTTCAGAGAAAAGGCGTATTCGAAGAAGTGAAAATACTTTCAGCGCTGCTGAAAATAAATTGAATACACTCGCGAAGAAAAGAGGTGAAGATTACGTGGAAGCCAGTGGGGAGGTCGGGCGGAGAGAATCTTATCTTTAGTGGCGCGAAAGTGGTAGGAACGTGGAGTCTATCTGACGNCCAGTGGGGAGGTCGGGCGGAGAGAATCTTATCTTTAGTGGCGCGAAAGTGGTAGGAACGTGGAGTCTATCTGACGGCTACTTCCATCACATACACACTCAGCCCAGCATTTTCTTCTGAATTCGCATAAAAATAAAACAGTTTGCTTACAATTTACACCAACTTATGTCCAACGGAGAAAACTGAATTACTCCTTTCTTTATGTGAAATGCAATCCCCTGTGAATTCGGTTAAGAGTACAGTAAATCAACGCAAACCTCTTGTAATTAAGTAGAATTAAGTGACTAACTATCAGTGAGATGTGATTCCGTTCAGAGAATTTTCACAGGTAGTCAGTCAAATTTCGTTGACTTTTAAAAGTTTTTTAATTCGTGCTTTTAAGATGTAAATACCGGAATATTTAGAGAGAACAAATTTTACGTTTCACACGGACAATTTACGTATAGTTGATCTACAAATTCAACAAGAAATATATCTGAAATTATAAAAAAGGAGAGGGTTCACGTAAAGTTCCCGTCAACGCTTGTAGGGCAAAAACAAAAATTTTAAATAAAATATTTTAGAGACCATTAGTTGCTTTTGCTACTGAATGAACTAAAGAATTGTAGAATAGTTTAACATTACCCAGAAAGATATTTAGCAACACCGTAGGGGACTAAAATAAAAATATATTATTTTTAAACCCATGTCCGAATATGCAGGCGTTCATAGTCTTGACTTCGTCAAAAATATGCCACATGGCGCCTGCGAACACACAACATTTAGTATTTGAAAGGTATGTTGCTTGCAGATCTTACAGGTGGCAGGCACTTCAAATAACCCCAGAATAAGCGTTTCTTCAAGATGTCGGTGAAAGGTAAGAAATGTGCGTTAGGCAGGTACTTGCCGGCCGGGGTACGGCACATTCTATGTGAAGCTCTGGATTTCCTTTTGCTTGAGTCGTCTAACCTTACGTGTGACAGCAAAATCTCCTGTTGAAACCAAACAAAAACTGCACTTAATACTGCATAAGAACGAACAACTTATGTTTGCAGCCAGAAAGTGATCACAGTACGCTGCATTATGAGCTGCCCTCCTACAGCACAGCCACGAGTGTTCACAAGACATTAATTATTGCAGTACCACCTGCGAGATCTGCAACCCACACGGCTTTCTCGATTCGTAGGTTGTCTATTTGCAGGCGATTCGAAACGTTTTATCGACATAACATGGGTATTGAACGCTGATTGCATTTCTCAAGCATACTGGTTTAAGGGTGAAATGTTGTACTATTCGTAGGCACTCGCTTACTTTTGACCACGTTTTTTTCTAAACCCTGTATTCTCCTCTGTCAGAGTATAGTTTTGGTTTTCGTGGCAAAGCCTTTTGTTTTATTTTCCAGCACCTAGTTTTCTTAATCCCTTATTTATATGTAAAAGTAAGGTTAAATAATATTTTAGTCACTGTTTCTGTAATTAGGTATGTGTAAGTGTGCTGGAGTAAGAATTTTTGCTCGGCCTCTTTGTTTCTCCATTTTATATTGGGGTCACGCCTACACAACCAGAGCTACCCCTCCTGCGCTTCTCGTCAATGGTCTTAGGCTTGGTGGAGCTCCGAACACCGGTATCCCACTCGTGATTGTAGTTTCTGCACCAGGGTCATTTATGAGAAGTGCGACGCAGAACAATATACTTTTGTTCGCCCTCTTTGTCACCTCTACGAGTTTTTTAGTTAATTTAGAACCGAGATTATTTATACATATATATATATATATATATATATATATATATATACACACAGTTTGAAACCTCTTATCGCTGGATTATAATTATTATCCTTAGTATTCACACAAATTATGGATGAGTGAAAATTACAACTAGTCTCTAAAAACCGAGCTGCTGTAAACAGTATAAGCCTATTAATTATAACCGTTATTAAGTTTATCAAATTTATCGGTGATTTCATAATGACTTACTTAAAGTTATAATGCTACAATCGTTGATATTTTGTTTCTTCTTCCGATAGACCGATAAGGAGACCAGTAAGTGTTTTGTAGTTATCACAGTTATATTTCCAGTCAAGAGAAATTTCAGATAAAACGTTATGTTACTCTAGAAATTAAATTGATCAAGTAACTGGTCTGTAAAATTACGAATTGAAGTTTTACAACAACAACCAATAAAATTCCTTGGAATGTCGATGGCGCTCGAAATAAGGAAGGGGCTGTACATCGAATGTCCCTAGCGGCTACGTTGAGCGACAGATGTGTATGACGTGACAAAACATTTGTTTGAACAGTTGCAAACTAACGTAACATTTTTTCCTACAAAACTGTTTTATTGCATGCTAAATTTTACCCTGAAAAACGCATCAAGCCAGTTCACCTCTATGTCTTGTTGACTGTAGCCTAAAATCGCAATTTTGTTGTTAGTCACTGCCACAATGAAGTCGTAAACAGTGACTAGTAAAATGTGTTTCACAAATATTGCAATAGACACTTTGCTGGTTAAAACCAACATTGTTCTCTGTGTTAATAATGAACCTCGCCCGAGCCCGCGGAATTGTATTTATGCTTCCGAAAGCGTCGTATTTATTCGAAACAAGGTAAACAAAACCAGCGACGACGGGAGTATCTTGTTGCTTCACAACTCTGTTATCTGCCACGCCTCCAGGCGGTCACAAGTCGCCAATGTGAAAGCAGTTGGGGGCCATAATTAAAGCTTGGAAGACAGCAGGTGGTCTGTAATTACTCCGCTGCCCTCCAGCCCGCACTCTTACCTGCGCGAACTTCCGTGGCTTCCGTAGCACATTGTGACCTTCTTTTATGAACTCCATCTACAAGAGCGCAGCTTTGAATCGCCGCTAGCACACATACATAGTAGTTCGCAACTTCGCCACTAGGGGCAGAGTTACTTCCGTGCAGATTCAGATTTCTACGAAGTGCATATTATATTCTTCATAGCCATTCATGTAAAGAGTTCTTCCTCTACTAAATACTTTGTTTGAGAAATACTTGTTTTACCCCTCCCCCCACCACCAAAAAAGAAAAAACTTCCGTTAACTTAAGTGTTTTATTCGCCAGATATTCTTAAACAACAAGGTCCTTGATTGACTCACACTCCATGAGCACTAAAGATCTCGTTAAACTTTACATTTCGAAACAATCCAAGATATTTGCAAAATTGAGAAAATTAATAAAATATAATTCCGTAGGTAGGTCGCAAATTTAAGCCGTTACAGGCTCATGCTTGACGTATGTGCCTGTACAAACAAAAATGTAACTTCTACTGTCACTTTCAATAAGTAGTATCACATAATAACAACATATGTGTTTTCATTAAAGGATAATAAATGTTAGTTTGCCACCATGCCCCCTTTTCGTCAGCGAAACTATTTTTTAATTTTATAGTAGATGATTAATTTAAAACATTAAATAATTTTAATTTAAGTATCAGTACTTAATTTTTTATGTTAGGTTAAATTCTAAAATTAAAGAGAAAGAAAAAGTTGTTATAAATGAAGTAGCCGCATATACTTTTGTTCATAACATGCAAAGGCATATTCTTTATAATCTCTACAAAAACCGAAAAATACTACTACGACTCCATATTTAACTACTTATCTGTAATTTCGGGAATATTTTTCTCGTCATTGGCAGCTTATATACTGGGATATTTTCTTATCAATTGTTTTTATTTCATACACCAGCTTGCATGCTACATCTGTATAAAGCTGAAAGTAATAGCTTTCAATCTTTAATTATTTCCTTTTGAACGTCTACTGTTTTCTTCGTGTACAAAATGAGACACAAGAGATTTTGCAGTAACCGGTAAGTATCTGTATAAACAATCATCGTCAAAAAAATAGTTGCACATACAAGGAATGACATGTCATTGGTGAATTAGTCAATGCGCACATTCGGCAAACAGTGATGACAACCTTGTAGTGCCGTTGGCAGGCGGATGTACGACATTGAACTACATGTACGCAGACCGTTATGACGATAGACGTTAAGAACACATCAACGTCGCCACAGACTGCAATGGTGCCGTCACCGACAGTCATTGAGCCATGCAGAGTAATCTTCAGGGGCGAGTCTCCCGCTTTCGTCTTGGTGGCGATTTTCAACGCATCCCTGTGTGGAGGCAACATGGGCAGCGCCAAGATGAACAGTTCGTTTTCACATGTCACCTGTCCGGATGGACTGGCATCATGGTGTGGGGTGCGATTTCGTGCGATGCCCGATCACAGTTGGTCTCCCGACAGCCCAACAGTAGGTACACCTTCATTTGGCCCTGCACCCAGTGACCCTGCAGTTTGTGAACGCCCTCGCCAGTGCTCTGCTCCAAACCACTCGTCCTCATAACACAGCCGTCTCGAGTGCGTGCCTTGAAGGCATGGGCACTATGTTACGGCCAGCCTCGTCGCCAGAACAATTCCCAATTAAAATTTGCGGCATGCTTTTGGCAGTACTTATACTGAAAAATCTGCAGGAACTACGAGCGAATATTCAAGCCACATGGAATGGCGTATCCCAGAACACCATTAGGGATCTCTAAAACACCGGAGCCACGGTGGCTGAGCGGTTAGCCTGCGAACCGGTGAACCAGGTTTGATCCCAGGCCGGGTCACTCCCGGATTTTCGCATGTGGGAATCCTGCCGGACGATGCCGCTAGTCGGCGGGTTTTCTCGAGGATCTCCAATTTCCTCCGTAACTTGCATTCAGGCGCTGCTCCATACTCACTTCAATCACCCTCAGCAGCTCTCAAAACCTCGATGTTAAGAGCCGCCCAAATCTTTTCACTCACTCACTTGTTCTAAAGCTCCATGCCGGAATCTGTTCGCAAACATGGTGGCCCGATGCCATACTAAAAGATGCGTGTGTAGAGTAATAAACACAGCTCATACCAATACCAGTCTCAATTTGTAATAATTTCTTGTTGTTTGTGACACTTGCCATTCTTCCAAATAGTACTGAGATCCGACATTTCTTATGGGTGGCAAATGTGTTTTTACTATGAGTGTAATAAAAAAGAAAAGCCAGAAATGCATTGCCTAACTCTATAATCTTTCAAAAACCAAACCTATAATTTTTACAAGTATTGTAATGTTAATTGTCAGTTGCACATAGCCCAGTCGACGAAGGGGTTATAGAGAACATGGAAGATGGTAGAATTTTTTCCTTCCGGAATGTGTTTTGAGTAGTTAGGAGGTAAACATACTTAAAGTCCTGGATTCTAGCCCTGACGTAAGTGGGTAGGGAGGGGTTTTAAAGATCCAGTTTTTTGGTTTTTTGCTTGTATCTCGTTAACGGTGGGTCATACGAATAAAATTATTGTTAACCAAATAAAAGACTATACAATTTGCTACAATATTGTTTCTATTAATTTTTTCTCTGTTCGCCACAGTTTACGATATATCCGCCCGCAAAAATCGTTAATTTATGAAAAAAAAAATTTTTGCCTCACGTTTTTTGTCAAACGTTTGTTTCTAGCACTCCAGCCCTTCATTTTACAGGGNAAAATTTTTGCCTCACGTTTTTTGTCAAACGTTTGTTTCTAGCACTCCAGCCCTTCATTTTACAGGGGAGTCTTCGAGAAAAACGTTGTAGGGCATTAAATATCCTTTGAGATGATATTTACGTTTAATATTTTATCTTCAACTGGGCCAAAGTTACAGCAATTTGAAAATATCAGGTTGAATCACCCATTTTTAAAGACAACCACTTATAGAACTTTCTCTTTTTGAAAGGTTATTCATCGTTTTCCTTAAGCTTATATGGTGTATTAATAGCTATAAAACCTGGGAAGAAGGTGAATAAATAATAACAATCATTTATAATAATTTATTTTATTTACAAAAAAATTAATTCTAAAAGTAAAATTGGTAAAAATATTTACAACAATTAAGGCACAAAGAAATATAAAAACAACATTAAAATTGGAATTTAGAAGGTCTTCCAGTGTTCCAGTTTCGAATGATGAAGGTATCTTAGTCAATCGTGGCATTCCNTAGTCAATCGTGATATTCCTGAACCTCTTTCAATAGCACTTGCCGGGGTAACGCATCTGATTCCACCCATTGAGTGGAAAGTATTCAGTCCGTCAATTGTGCATACGTTAAAATCAGCGTTATCAAAAACAAATTGGTGGAATGCTCCTTGTTTGAAGGTTGGTTTAGCATGGGCAATGCATGACATTTCAAAAGTCTGGGCTTCGTGATAAGATGAGCAGAAACCCAATCTTGCAAGAAGGTTAACCAAGATTTTAAAGGTGAATATTCTGTAAAGCAGGAGAGAGAGACTGCTCGATACAGAGGACAAGAAGGTCCATGGTTGAACTGCAGATGTGATCGCATGAGCAATGGCAATGAATTTCTTACTTGTTTTCTCTACTATTTTAGTCTTCTTGTTCATCACCTCCTGTAGGAACGTGAGAAGGGATTGGGGAAGACAATCTGTGTCCTTAATAAAGTCATCACCAAGTGGGTACATGTCAGAATCATAAATGTGACTCTGGATGTCCTGCCTAATGATATCTGCAGCACTTCTCACAATCCTCATTCGTTCATCAGCATAATTTTTCTCCCTTGTGTGATACCAAGCATCATTCAACAGTTTGTACCCTATATATTGACGCTATACCGCCACTATGGAAGACAGTGTGGCTTATAGTGTCGTGGTTAATGCCCCCAGGCACATACTATAATGTGCTTGGAGGTTGAGGGTATTGTAATAATGAAGCCTTTTACTGTTTCATTTGTTAAGGACGAATATATTGTCTTGATTTTACACAAGTACTACATACATCAGCCCTTCCGAGGTGTGGTACCTAATTTGACTACTCGTATTCACTGGGCGACTTCGTGGTTGAGTGGGGCTTCTCTGGACGACGATTTTTATACTTAACTCAGCGGTGAGTGTTGGTAGGCTGTCATCTGGGAATGAGCTCCAGCGAAGTGGTAGGCCTTGGAAGACTCAAGAACTCGGGTAGGATACCGACATAGGTACCTAAGACATTAATAAATAATTATTATGAATGAAAATAGGTGCTGCTTTGTTGGATATCTCGGTATCCATCCATTGACACGTATACACATAGTAGGATACCAAGTATACATAGGTGAACTTAATATATATTCATTTCATATTTACAGATAAATACATTACATTCATTTATAAATACACCCAATACAGCTTACGTAAATCGATAAATAACCCAAAAAAACGCAATGTGAAGTTGTTTTTAAAAAAGGGTGATTCAACCTGATATTTTCAAATTGCTGTAACTTTGGCCCACTTGAAGATAAAATAGTAAATGTAAATATCATTTCAAAGGAAATTTAATGCCCTACAACCTTTATCCCGAAGACTCTCCTGTAAAACGAAGGACTGGGGTGCTAGAAACAAATGTTTGATAAAGAAACGTGAGGCAAAAAATTGTTTTTCATAAATTAACAATTTTTGCGGGCGGATATATCATAAACTGTGGCGAACAGAAAAAATGAATAGAAACAATACTGTAGAAAATTTAAAAAGCCTTTATTTTGTTAACAATAATTTTATTCGTACGACTCACCGTTAACGAGATACAAGCAAAAAACCAAAACACGGGACCTTTAACCCCCTCGCAACCCACTTCCGTCAGGGCTAGAATCCAGGAATTTTAGTAAGTTTACCTCCTAACTACTCTAAACACATTCCAGAAGAAAAAAAGTCTACCATATTTCATGTCCTCTACACCCCCTTTTAGAGCGTTCGTTGACTGGGCTGCAGCAAGGAACCGCGTGTTTATTTTACTCTGATATGCGATACCTCAAGTGCTTTCATTGTTTTCAGTCGACTTTCGGGTCGCGTGAAGGGATTTTAACGTAAATACGATGTGTAAACACTTAACATGTATGCAGCATTGATTCACTCAACATCAATATAACTATCAAAACATGGGGTCAAGCAGGTTCCAACAAACCCACGCTTTGTATTTCAAAATGACATAATTTGGATATCTTTTATTTGCATAAAACTCGGCCAAAGTGGGTGTACAGGCTATAAAAAAACACCTATTAATATGTTCTAATCCAAAATCCAGTCCAAGTCATTTTCATACTGCTATCCGCTGAAAAGGAATTCTCTGTTAGCAACACAGAGTTTGGTTAGTGACCAGCTGTTATACGCACTCTAGCCCATATACATTAGACGTTTAAAGACGCCGCCTATCAAGCCTGTAGGCACAGAGCTTATATGGAGAATCAATGTCAAAGAAATTCGCTCTGAAAGCTTTAGTTTTATAAAACAACAGTTTCAAACTAAATGTGTTATACTAGACCTTTCATCTTTTTTTATATTTTTCACTGGCTTGTTAAGCAATCCAACCAATTTTTATGTTAATATGTGTTTATTTGACATCAAAATGTATACTTTGCAAAAAAAATTAAATAAATAATATTCTTTTAAATTGTTTAACGTGAGAAAGTTGCATTGAGTATATATATTTCGGATGGGGGGGGAGGGGAAAGGGTGAAACAGTTATATTTAAAAGTGGTGCAACTTTCGTCCCCAATTTAATTTGGTAGCTGCAGGCTTGGCGCGCAGAAAACCTTAAATGTGGCCATTATCGCAGAGCATAGCGCTCGCATATTAGACTAACTAGAATATTTCTGGCCAACAAGTTTACTGTTAAACTTCATGTGAATTAGTGCGATGCAGATTTTTATAAGCAGCCACGTAAGAGTACCTATCGACACGACCGCATCTACAGTAAATTTTTGGCATGAATGTTTTCAGTCAATAAAATTACTATATTTTGACATGTTTGATCTGTTTCTATACACTTGACGAATTGAGGTTTTGATTTTGTGATGACAATGCTATACGCTATAACGTATCAATAAAAATCATTTTGGTAAAAAAAATTTACTTAACCATTTATTTTATTGGTACCGTTCATTTAAAAGTATTGTAGGCTATTCACGGTAAAGTGAGCACTTTTGAAAGCCCTCTCATTTGGAATACTAGTCAAAAAGTATGTTTCATTTTAGCCTTAGACGTTAACTTCAGAGTGTGGTAGAACATACACACTATGTTCATTAATTGCATAGCAATATTTATTTAACAATATGTTTAAAGGATAAAAATGGCTAAAAGGAAGAAGAAACTAGGGCCTGAAAAGTTCTCACATTACCGTGAACAGTGTATAAAAGTACTGTTGAAGAGATGTAGTTGGTAAGACATTATAATATTACCAGAATTCTTAGAGAAATGCGCAAGATTTCCGGCAGTATTTTATAATACATAAGTATATCCGTTTACAACGATGGAAAGAGTCATACTTTTCTCATTCTAGTAATTTTCAAATACTTTATATTTACACGTTTATTTCAAATATGATTAATGACAGTGCGTGTACTACGAGTTGTTGCGAGTTGTGGTCAGGCCCTTAGCTGAGCGGTCTGCCTTATCACACCTTCACTTATTTATCCAGGACATGGGCCGTGATCGCTGAAATTAGTTACGAAATCGCAAACCACAGAAACACCCTCCACCGGCCAGTAAACGGGGACAACGCAGCCGATATAGGACAATATAGCCCGTGGGCGGTGTCTTTTGTCGTAGGGCCATTGGAACGAGAAAACCATTGAAGATGGGTGTGTCCGGCCATCGACTTGCGCAATCTGAATCAGCCTACGGAATCACGAACAATGTGGGGACTCACCCATTAATCTTTCCTCGGAATGTGGCTGGTTAAATCATTATAATATAATAATGGTTAATATTTCAGTATATTTGTATAGCTCCCTCCGTTCATATTCAATCATATTTATATTGAAATAACATTGTACAACTTTTAATGTTAAATAAACGTATTTTATATAGTGTTCATTACATGACTGTTATCAATAATTTGTTAAGCCCCTATGTCCCAGTTAAGGACAAATATCAACAAAATATAAAATTCATGAACAATGGTGGAGGCTTGGTTCCTCCCTACCCTCACACTGCCTTCCATCAGCTTCTATACCATCCACCTCCAATTCAATAAATTCCCCACCCACCCATGCTAATTTTCCTATTAATAAAAAATTTCAGCCTCGTTCACTTTTATCATTAAAACTTTTAGCTTTTAAGTAGCTGTATAATTAAAATACTCTCATAATATCTACTTTTAAAATTTATTAGGATTAAATAATAAATTACTTTAACAGCCCAATATATAAACTTACAAAGCTATTATTAAACCTAAATAACAAACATTATTAACATTTTAAGAATTTCAGTATGAACCGCAAGTCCCTAGTTGCGTATATTTACCTCAGCAATACCATTCTAGTAATTTAAATTATGATATAGATCACCTGTGTGCGCAGGGGGTAGTTATTTGAAATTAACCTATTACTGTGATAGTAATTCATATGCACGAGACAATTTCCATGAAATTACCTTTCAACTCATGCTAATTGAATAAATTCCATACAAGACATAATAATGTAGTAAAATATTATTGTGATCGCATAAAGTTACAGGATTGTATTATGGTCTCCCATCAGTCAACATTTATTCAAGAAAAATGCATATAAATATGATATGACAGTTAACTATGAGATTTTTTTTACACTTATAGAAAACCCGTATTATAATATAAGTTGCCATATTGAAGGACGAGTAGTGGCAGCTACATGCCAGGTGACGCAACCCAGCTGCAAGGTGCCAAGACGACACATTCCCGCATCAGCACTTCCCCGCGGCTCGAGAGCCGCTGTGTTACGAAAACGCGTTCCAGCGCGTGCCATGCAAATGTTTCCTCTTGCCCACTCTGAACTTTATTTTTATTGTTCAAGTTGTAATTTCCTCATATTCCCAATATTCTCGTGCACTTCCTTCAATCCATTGCCATACGGACACAGGGCAGAATGAATTCCCTTGGATTCACGAATTATTGTGATTCACGGACTTAGCCCATTACCCAGGGCTTATGGATGTGCTGAATTGCACACCAGTCCTGAAGTGGATTCGCAGACTGCTAAACCTGACGTGAGAAGTTATAACTGTGTGCAATGTCAAGGGTATTTAACGAAATGGGAATAGTGCCCGAGACACACCCACTTCGAGTGTGACTGTCCGCTTATGGTTTACCCACATTCACCCAATTGTCAGGAGTACTTACTCAGGAGGCCAAACCTTACGTTTCGCGTGAGACGCGGAGCAATCTTTGGGCCTTTGGTGGAGTTGTGACCCGACCAAAGAGGTTCTTTCTTCTGTGAGCTACTGGTCTTGAAAGAGTTCAGGCAGTAGAGGCGCAATCTGGATGCGTTGGAATTTTTGCTATGGGTCCTTTCTATACTACACAGTACCTTGAAAGTATTCCATGAGGGTACTTTCGCTTTTGACCGCCCTGTTGTATTTCATTGCATAAATATTTCCCAAATCCCCATATGCTACCCTTTTGTGTGGAAGTAGAATTGCAATTAGTACCTACTTAATTATTTATTTGTTCCTTTCATCTCTAGTATCTTCTATTTGCATAATCAGTGTCATAATTTTTTACTTATATTATGTGTTGCCCCTCGGCCTTGATAAACTTTTTTTGTGTGTGGAAGTACTATTATAGTTACTCCTCATCTATACGTTTTTCTCCTCTTTATTACTACCTTAACTTTTTTATAATCAATGCCATTATTACCTACTTATAATGTATTGGTGTCCTGCATACTTATAAAAATTGTCATTATCTGGGCACAAAGTTTTTCCTTTTCAAAAAAATAAAATTAAAATTGTATGGAAATAGGTACTTGTATAATCGTCCCCATTAGTAGATATTTCTCAAGAAATGGATTTTAAACATATATATAAGTAAGCATAAAGATTATAAATATAATATAAGTTTAAACATATAATAAGACCATAATTAAATTATCTAGTAAATGTTAAATAACCTTACTCCTCAAACTATTGCGGCCATTATTTTCTTTAAAGTAAATTTTACTACAAATTATGTTTATTATGTAACTCTTATAAATAACTTGTTACGCCCCTATATCCCCGTTAAGGATAAATATAAACAAAATGGCATAACAGAGTGCATAATTGTAGGTACTTTGATCAAGTTTACGTGATTATAATCATGTGTTCACAATTATACCTACTGAACATTACATTTTCGTAAACATAATATACGCTGATTGACACATCTACGAACATGCACTGACAAACTTGAACTTTCAGAGTTTTATAAATACAGTAGAACCGCTTTTATAAAAGGTTTCGTCGTGATGTTCGTTAGTGTTATCGCACAGCTAAAAATTGTATTGCAATCTGTTTAGGGGTTAAAAGTTATTATAAGGGACATTACATACATACGATATCAAGAGACAATCTAATTATCATTACATTCCTCTCTTTCCATATAAACGAGGCTTAAAAGACCATCTATTATTTTTCAGAGTTTCTGTTAGCCAAATATTCACGGCTTGTTTCCCCATATCTCCCGCTTCATTCCAAACCAGGTTTCTGAAGATGGTTAAATTTTTGCCACAACTGTAGATTTTGACATTTAGAACCACGATATTCAGCAGCTGCTAATTACCGTCCGAGTTTAGGAATCCACGACGAGGAAATTACGATTTCAGCAAGACCCCGCCGAACTGAACTTGCAATTCAGCACGCACAGACGGAGACGGGAAGCTATTTTCGTCCATGGTGCAGCAAATAACCAGTGGGTAAATGAGAGGCAGTTTTATCCACTCGCTGAAACATTCCTCCAAACATTCGCTATTTTAGGAGGAGAACCACTGTAAAGAACGAGGTTGTGTATACATTGCGGCGAACATGGGCAGAGGACATGTTGAAAATAAACTCGAAATTTCGATCACTCCCGCCAGTCTACATGTTGCAGCATAATACCTTAACATGCAGGACAAAAATTGTTGCATGTGTGTTGAAATATCTAGCCGTAAGTACAAAAAATACGTATGGTCTAACTTGCTAGCAACACTGTGAAACGTGCTTTGAGATAACCTTTTAATGGGACCATCACTCCACCTTGCTTCCGTGTGCTCGCTAATTATGTGCCTTTACACAATTTATTACGTTAAAAAAAGTCACAACCTACAGTTCATTCGTTAGTTTCATAAGTGACACAAATTTAATGCCGCATACTGTACTTAAATTAATTGTTTGTGTTACATCCTGACTAAATACTTACTTTTTGAAACGCAGCCATACATAAATGCAGAATCAAATAATTGAACTGGCATAAGAGATCGACGACACTCTGTGGGGCAGCGAAAATCCGCTCAGTACTATACTTGGCGGTCGTGACACTGAAAACCCATACGCATACGATTTAAAATTACGACTTTGGGAAATTAACGATTTTAATTTCTTAGTGGGGAAGAAAATTATTATTTCCAAAAGAGTTTTTTATTGTGTGTGTTATGTGTTTAATAATTTTGAAGATGGTCGAGAAAATGTGGTGACATGAAATGCTAAAATAATAGGCCTATTCTAGTAAGCAATGCGTAAGAAAAAAGCTTAAAATATTCGCTAGTTTTTACTAATTTTTATAATATGATGTCGATTCATTCTAGATTTACGCCTACTTGACACGTATAATTTATGTCGTAGTAAAAGAAACATACACATCGCAAATTAAAAGTATTTTGCACATTAAGTTAATAATCTCTTGTTAACGTAGCTGTGTCTTTTCATAACATTTCAAAAAAAGTATAAAACATCCTATTTTTTATAATGAAAAGGACAATTGATTTTCTATAAACATATAGTTCTGTTTATTCGTATTTCTATTATTTCTTGGTATTCAGGAATTCATATCTACACAGAAATCTTCTGAAACAAAAAATATTTCAAAAGTCATGACGCAATACCACAGCAAATTATAAGCATATCTAGTAAAATGTTTAGTAATTATATTGTATTCCACTGAAGTACGGTTTTTGATAGATTAAAGTAAAGACTGTCCAAAAGCATGAAATAAACTTAAAGTGGTGAACGCCCACGTTATGAGCAAAGTAAACGTTTAAAGAAGCTGATATTCGAGTGTTTGTTGCTCGCATGTTCCAGATTTGACTATCTTTTTCCCTTTGTATACAGACAAATTTAGTTTTTCACGATTTCGAACACCATTGTTATCACGATAGAACATTTTTTCTGTTCTTTAACGGAAGAATTCAGTTCACAATGGCCCCCATGGTACGAATTGCTTCGCAAGTTTATGATCACTCATTATTTCATTTAAATTATATATACTAAATCACGATGTCACTACTCAGAGCTATCTCGGGATTTATAAAACTTCTCGTAAATATGTTACAAATATACTCATAAAACCCGCAAAGAAACTTGCGCTATTCCTCTCTCTCTCTCTCTCTCGCTCTCTCTCTCTCTCTCTCTCTCTCTCTACCAACAAATGGTTGGAGAAACACATTAACAATTATTTACATATAATATTAGGTATGTGCCTGCCTTTAATTTTTATTTGTGGCAGAAATCCTTGTAGTCAGTGACACGATTGATCAAAAATATTCTTCATACAGAGAGGACACGTAAAATTTGTGTTTAATGACCATCTCAAACATGAACCATTTAATCAATAGTAAAGAATTGTAATGCAACTTCTCCATTTATTACCATCTATCCCTTGAATGTTGCTTGTGTATAATAATTTGACATATATAACATATTCTCGTTACGAATGACCGAAAACTCAGATACTGAAAAATTCGAAAAATGTATAATCATATAAATATTTTACTTCCAAATTATTTATTAAAAATTTTAAACTGCTTTGGTTACCGTTTATTTTATATTTTTAAATTTATTAAATATTTATAACTGATCTTTTGAAAAAAAAAATTCTATCACCAGCACATAGGTTACAAGTTATACATTTACTGTGCAGATTGTAGGCGAGGCATTCGTTCGGTTTTACGGATGGCTCTATCGATTCGCTATAACATATTTATACTGTCCAAAAGGGCATAAACATCAATGTTTGTGGATTAATAGGATATCAACATTTCTTCTATATATCTTAAAAGGTATTTTCTCTCAGCTAACATGATCGCAAATTTTATCACATGAGTGCACCTAGATCTAAATAATTCAAACAACCTGGTAACAAAACGTTCCAGAGAGGAATAACAATGTTTAATCACAGTTGCGAAGACGTTTCCTACTGTTTTTTTTACGAGTAAACGTATATTTCCTTTTACTTGGCACAAAAATGCGCAGGCGTTTCCGCTTCGAAGTAATTTGCATTACGTAACACTCCAGCTTTCCTGTTTTCTGAAAACAATTCCTTCAGCCATAAATAGCGTGACTTGGCGTCGACAAGAGGAGAAACATGGCAAAAAAACTAATTTCCTTCCTTTTCTTTTTTGTTGCAGAGCGGATGAAGTATCCGTAGTCACCGGGAACGCCTCGAGGAGAGCGAGCTTCACAGGGGCACGGAATGTAGGGTACACGGGCCCTCCAGGGCCTTCTGTTTTTACGGAAATGTTCAAGTCCAGAAGCTTGTTCTGCTAAAATCCTTTACCCCTTTGTAACAAAGACACACTTTCCCCAGGAATTACTTCAGGATTCCTCTGAGAAATTCCCTTTTTAACGTAAAACTCCGCTAAACGTTTACGTAGGCCATATAAACTTCAATTTTTCAACGCTTAATATTTTTCCGACAAACACAAAACAAGTTTCACTTTCGTTTCTTTGCAATGTTACGAAAATAACTTTACTCTGGAAAGATGACATGAGGTCGTGAAATTCCATTCCGCTGTTGTATTCCCTAATACATGTGAATTAAAACCATACGAATAATGATCAGGGAAAGGGTAATAGCTTGTCTATAAAACAATCAAGAATATGTAATAATTATTTAAAATTAAAGAATTATTTTAAATCTTTACAATATGATACAAAATTACTATACATATACCTATAAAATATTATTAGAATAACTTCGAAGATACGTTTCCATCGTTATGTAACATACGAAAAAGCACACTATTTCCAACTGAAACAATACCTCATTAAAATATGACTAAGACATTTCACATCTTTCCACGTTTTAACCGAAAATGTCCAGAGTTTTCTTTGTAGGGCAGCAAATTACTTCATAAGAACTTCTTAGAGACACTGGTAATGTTTTAATTACATTTTTGGAACTGGCTAGCAAAGAGTGACCGTGCTACACAGAGACATGGTGGCAACGCTTTATTTGACTTTGATTAAACCACAGGGCTAAATCCTTATAGATCACACCCATGAATTACCTAGCGTAGAGAATTTACACAAATGAAAATTTACAAGCCACCCAATTTTTAAAACAGCAGAAGTATTATATTTGGAACTAACCGAAGCATATAATGCACACTTACTAAAAACTTACCTCTAGCATTTATTGACTTATTTATTTAAGTTTCCCATGTTTATCGATCTTCCTTTCTTTCCCGTTGTGGTTTACTGTTGTGAATTGCTTTTTGACCTACTTTCCGTTAGAAATAAAAGCTTATGAGAAAACTTCTGAGTGTATGCGTGTGTGTATACGTGTGTGTCTGTGTGTGTTAGTGTGTGTGAGTCTGTGCGTGTGTGTATTCCCCCTTCAATTTTTGAACGCGTGAACCGAATTTCACCAAACTCGGTACATATACAGTATTAAGTAAGGAAATATGACTTTCGTTTATAGTTTTGAACACGCCGGGCACTCACTTTCCAAATTACGACCTTTTTAATATTTAGGGTGATAAGTTATATCTCGGGAACCATTGAACAGGTTTATACATTATTTTGTATGCTGACAGAGGTTCGTATAAGCAATAAATTTTGAAATGAATATTATTTTTAGTCCTCCATTTTGAAAGATAGCACCAAATGGAAAAGTAATGATTTAACATTATATTTCGAAAAATATCAAAGCCATTCTCACCGAGTTTGTTATGTAAGAAATATCTCGGGAAATTATGTACACATTCTCACCAATTTGGCGAAGGAGTTTAATTGTGGTAGGCCATACAACTATATGAGATTTTAAGTGTGACAAACACTTATTTTCAGAATGGCGTTTATAAAATAATTATAGCTTTGTGTGCTATATCTACGAAACTATGTGATCGATTTTATCTTTGCTCTTTATTCAGGCAGTATACAATCATCAAATGCGCTAAAACATAACTATTTTGTCCTCCATGAATTAATATGGAAGTTTTATGCAATATCTCAGGGACAAATTAACCGATTTCCCTTAATTCTTCACGCAATAAGCGCTATGATAGTTCACAAAAACGTACGTGTTTTAAGTTACTCAGTCATTTATTTTCAAAATGATGGCCCTGTAAATATTTTAGGTTGGTAAATTCTACCATTCTAAATATTAGACTGATTAAATTAGAAGTTTATGCTCAAATCCGACCTCCGTAATACAGTTGATTGCACACTAGCTTATGTTACGAGGAATTCTGGGTTCGAGTCCCGGGTAAGGCACGTATTTGTGACTGTCTCAATACTGTTGCAAATGTTTCTGGTTTCATCTCTAATAATTTTGCTTTCAGCGAGACGACAAGTCCTACCTACCAACTGAGCTTTTAAGAAATTATTTCAAAATCAATTGCTATCATGTTGAGGCAAGTAGGCTCATTAGTTATATCAGTAACTTCTTGTTTCTGATATCCTCCTTTGTTCATCCTTTAGACAAACCGATACCAGAACGAATGTTTCTCCGACATTATTATTGTTGCAGTACTTTCTATACGCATGTGTTCTATAAATACTTAGCTTTTCATTATATCTTTTCGTTATGTTATCATGGATCCTCTTAAAGCATTTATTTAAAATTCTATACTTCTTTATATATTCTTTGGCTCATCCATATTTCATCTGCATAAAGAATATAATTTTTATAAGACTTTGTTAGCTGTTTAATATGCGAAGTTTTATAATTTTTTTCAATAAGTCAAATATTTAAGACATTTAGTTGTTTCTAGTTCACAAAAATTGTAATATTAATTTATTGTCGCCTTTTAATTTGTTTCAAATAAACACTATTGCAACCCTGTTATTCACAGGTATTTTATCAAAGCTACTGTTCTCTATTCTGATACCATTCACACATTCAGTTTTTTCACGGTTGAGGTGAAACCTCATTTTTGTCAAAGTAGAATTTATTCTTTGTGATTTAGAGAAAAAACCTAAAAAAAATATAGTACGAACTGCTTCATATGTTAACGGAATTTTTTGTTTTGTTAGAATGATGTGTACAAAACCGAGACTTAAATTCACCTAGCTATCTGGGAATTTGCGGTATTTCCTATAAGTTAATTAATATATTTTGTATCCGTTTTAACGTATTTTGAAGTGACGTTTGGAAATTTATTTTTGTAATGCGAAATTAACGCTCGTCAAAAATATATAACTAACTGAAATACCGCTTTCCGCTTGTCTCGGCGCATCAGTATTCTGCGCAAGAATGATGGTGAGCAGAAAGACAAGACGAAGCGACTACAGCAAGATCCTACCATCTTCTAATGGTACCCTAATCAAACTAATACCTTCAAATAAAGTCAAAATAACAAGTTAGTTTCCTACTGCAAAGTTAAAAGACATTTCTTAACAGGTTCGTTTTTCTATAAAAGAAAAAAATTGCTAAATATACAAAACATTGATTTTATTAATCAGTATAAAAATATAGTATAAAAATAAACTCTACACTTATGATCCTCATAAATTCCATTCAAATAACCACCAAACATTCTTGACTTCTAAAATATAGAAGTTACAATTCCTCACAATGCCTTTGTGGTAGAATACTCCTGCACTGTGCAAGCAAATACAAACAGCCGTGAGGTGGCAATACCAAATGCAACGTCCTAAAACTTGACCGTGAAATGGCCCACATTTACGTGTGTATCGTTCGAAGATTGCATAATATATAAACATTAAAATAGATAGTCTAAAAATGATTATCTGTCTGATATACTCTTAAATAATTTTCTTTGGAGACACTTATCTGAGTACGAGAACGCTGTTTCCCTCCACTGGTCATCTCAGTCCATAGCTCATCTGAACCTCCTCATGTTGCCTTGGCTGACCATCTGACCTTTCGGAACGGCTTTTCTCGGCTCTTCATAATCGAAAATCGGACTAAAACAACTTTAACGACGCTGGTTTCAGATGCAGTTCGAAACGTACGAAATTATTTTCCACAAACGAAAAACATCCGTGACAGGCAGGCGTCGAAAATCACGTTGATGTTCGGGCGAAAATCCGGTGAATCGGGGATATCAAAAGACGCAGAGCATTTCAAGCTATTTTATCCGAACGGGTTTCAAAACAACACATTTAAATTTTTTAGTAATTCAGCAGCATAACATCTTATTAACTGGACTCACATTGGGAATATTGGTATACATTTTGTTAACGCAGTCGAATTTACATTGTATCGTCTGGTTCATCTGTTTAAAGTGGTACTCTCTGCTCTCTTTTACACATGATTTTCAGTATCTTCAAGTCCTCAGTTTTTAGTGACGTGAATAGTATAATCAACGTAGGAGCAATAATTTTCTCGTTTGCTTCAGAGAAGAACGCTTTGTGTTATTTCAATCACGACCAAGGCCGACATACAGATCTTTGGAAAAGGTTCCATATTTTCTGAATACGAAGAAGGATTTTGTGTTTGCTAATTATGGAACGCATTTGTGTATATTAAAAGTGCATATCTAAAATATTTCAAGTTAGTTTAATGATATTCCTATTTGTATTTCTGTAGTAAACATTCTATTCCTCTGTTAGATAATCATTGTACAGTATACTATTCACTATATTTTACACGTATATTTTGGTAACTATTCGCCAAACAGAGTTTAGTATCACTATAAGTAAAACGCTTTGTTTTACAACGATCAGCTACATCTGTGTGTGGTTTCTGAAGATAGATTATATTTGTACTTTGGCAGAGATGATGCGTTGACAGTTCGAAGGCATTGGCATTGTGGTGGAGGCCGTGTCACCCCTCCCCCCCCCCGGGTCATCTAGGCACCACTATGTACAAATAGTTTTCCATTGCCTTCTGAAGTATGGAGGTGAGCCAGTCCTACCAACTGCCTGAAAGATTCCAATGATCGGCGTCGGGAGTCGGATCCAGACCCCTGGGAGAGAGGCACAAGTGCTACCAACTACACCAAGGAATTGGCGTTAATAAATAAAATTTGCACAAATGGGGCCAAGCCGTTAGCAAAATAATATTGGGATCTTGAATCTTAGTTAACACGATCCCATTACACCACGGAAAATTGGTACTTTTCGCTTTCGCCACATAACACAAGCGACCGTTAGTATATAAGTGAAGTTGTCAGTGGTGAAATTGTTCTACCATTAGTGGAAAACTTGTCTACAATTTTGAAGATTTATCCACAGTTAAATTAATTTTCGTTAAAGTGTCTGTAATTTATTGCAGCGGTACAGGTTGTGAATGCACCAATTTAACAGGTTAAAAACCTACTTAGTGGATTCACATGTGATATTGAATACAACTTTTATTTGTAAACTCTTTCATCGGCAAGACGCAGGAGACCAGCTTCGGCCAATAAAACCTGTTTCCCCAGAACTGCAGTGAGGGAAGCCTTTCAGCAGTCGCTGGTTACCAACAGAGGACCCAAGCACAAATGTTCTCTGTCGCAGGAAAAATCGTTTCGTAGCAAGGACGAACATATTCAGTTTTTCCAGCAGGCGAAGAATGAAGAGGTTTTTATGGATCTTCGTTTAATTCAGAAATAAATCTTTTCAGCTTTGAGGAAAATGTTCGTATGGTTTCTAAGCATTTAAACTGCCCAGTCTCAGTTATCTTTGGAAACGGAACAGTCGTACCGGGCGTACGTGGGTTATACACGAAAACAAACCTTGGAATAGGAAATATGTCTTTTCGGTCTTCTAAAGACCCAATGGAAGTACTTATTTTCGTTTTCAATGGTTCTTTGATATTAGTTCAATGTAACTGGTTCATAGAGAGCAAAAATATTTTTAAAAAAAATGTATTTCTTTCCTTTCGAAAGGACACGAATAAATTCCCAGTACATAATAACTTAATTTTATTTGTCTGGAAAATTACTAATGAAGCAGCTTCATAGTTGTAAGAGTCACTCAGAAGCAAGAGAAGCCATAGCAAGGGACCACCCACGCAATCGCGTAGAATGACTTCGCAAAACCATGAAAAACAGAAATAACGATGACCGGAATAGGGTTCGAACACAAGCCCTCCCGAACGCAAGAACAGTATGTTATCATTGAGCCACCTCGCCCAGTTTACCCAATTTAAAACACTGAGTTAGCATGCGCGTGTAATATCTGACAATATTTCGAAAAACTGTAAACACAGTGACCTTGATCCTCGACCCAAACTGAACAAACAGTGACTGGCTATTCATTGGGCTAAAATGTAATAAATCCAATTTTCATAAATATTTTGACAGAAAGGATGGCTACACAAAGGAGCATTTGTTTCAGCAAACCAAATATAAATATTTAGATATCCGAAAGTATCGTATAATTATTTGAGTTGTAATAGGTTACTTCTATAGCATAATAATTTTTTTTATACAGACAATTTAGCTGCTTGGGACATCTTTTTGTTACACAGAGCTAGTCATTCTTTAAGAAAACTGTTAAATTCTTTTAACACCAACCAAACACCTAAATCTTTTATCACTTACTTTAAAAAAGAAATTGATTTATTTCGTGTATAAGACGTTTACTCTCTCTCTCTCTCTCTCTCTCTCTCTCTCTCTCTCTATATATATATATATATATAATTTTAACCCTTTGTTTGGTAAAAATTTCAATTAAGAATACCTTTAAAAGTCTATCTCATAAGAAATAAGACAACAGTAGGCATCAAATGCCAACTGTCTGGTATATTGGTTAACTTCGCGATTCCTCTACTTGCAGGTGAGTTTCTTGTATTTGGTATGACACAAGTTTTTATCATTTTAATGTGTCTTCCATTATTAAATATGAAGAACACGACCGGCACAATAAATCTTAAAACAGCTGCCGTAAACAAATTCAGCCAATCTCTAACTTTATTGTCTGAAACAATTATCGTTCGCCATTCCGTTTGATGATACGACAAACGAAAAAAAAATTAAAGCCAATATTGATACTGTTACCAATTACTTTCTTTTAGTGTCACTGATCGCTATTGTCATTGTATCATATAACATACAGTGATGTTGAAGTTTACATAATCAAAGTTCAAGTAAAGCAAATAAGCACATTTTAACAGAAAACAAATCTCACCAAGAAAATTAACTAATGGAATGGACTTAATATATTTCGATCTCTTGATCAATAATAGTCTGAGGTAGACAAAATACAGTTCCCATCAATAAAATACCACCTAAGAAATTATGTTTAGTATTGTTACCAGGAATTAATTTTATTGCAGACGCTATTTCAAGAACCCCTGACCCGAGTTACCGTTAGTCAGAGTCAGTTATTAAAATAAACAATATCAGTGTATAAAATTATCTAGTTAATTTTTTGAATCAGTGACACATATGTTTATCTAAATGCAATAATATGTATCTACTGGTTGACGATTCAGTATAATAAAAACAATCGGTGACTTGGAGCAATTTATTTTAGTGCAAATCGTGATTAATCACTGGCAAGCCTGTGAAACTGGGTCGCTGAAGTGATTTGTAGGTTCTCACTTTCTCCGGTGGTACAGTTTTCACTCATTTTTAATTTTTACTGATCACGTTTACAGTGTGTAATATGTATTTGTCTGGTATTTATTATCCAACTCTGGTTGAAGTTCTTATATTATATTATGAAGAGAGAATATAAATTATTTTCATATTATTATCGTATTTATAAGCGACGTTATATAAAATTTACATGGGGACTTTGAAATATCCTTGAATAACTGTGATGCTATAAAAAATTTGTATTAAAATTTCTTCAGCCTCTTTTTTTTTTTTGAATATACTCTCTCAGAAGAAGTTTTATTTCCATGAATTCAAAGTAATTCAAAGATATGATGATCGATATACTTCACAGTTCTACAGGAATCAAGGTTTTGAGTGTCACATAAAACAGTGCATTATAAAAGTTATTTTAAAAGGTTTTTAGGGCTATAGCACTCTAAACTTTTGATTGCATACCACAATTTGCTATAGCTAAGCACATTTTGTTGTTTGAATCAGTGCACACTGAGAAAAAGGCTTTTTCCATCCAACAAAATACTTGTTTGGATAGGGCAAAATAGATATTTAGTAGCCCCAACAAAATAATATTTTGAGTTAACAGAACTTTGAAAGCAACAAAATTGATGTTGTCGTCTAACAAAATACACGCTTCAATAAAAGTACCTCTGTGTTGGGTCAAAAAAATTAAAGTGTCAACCAAATATTTAGTTGAATCAATTGTATATATTTGCTTGGCCACTCATTTTGATTGTCATATTTCGAAAATACTGCTCGAGATTTTCTTTGTAATTTTTGTGACAATGAGGATATTAATCGTGTCTATTAGTGCATTTATTGATGCTAAATGTTGGTATAAAAATTCTAATATAACAAGTTCAGAAGATAACTCAAACTAAACCTAACANCTCGAGATTTTCTTTGTAATTTTTGTGACAATGAGGATATTAATCGTGTCTATTAGTGCATTTATTGATGCTAAATGCTGGTAAAAAATTCTAATATAACAAGTTCAGAAGATAACTCAAACTAAACCTAACAAACTTGAAATATTAATTTAAGTACGTATTCTAATATGTTGAACTATTTATTAAAAAAAAAACATTCCAACTTCATCAGAAACCAGTTAAGCTGAGGTCGCTAGAGATAAGTGCTTGTTTGTGAACGATTTGGGTTAGAATCTCGGCCTAACTTCCGCATTTTTTGTAATAACAGAAACTTTTTAATGCGTGTAGAGCCAAACAAATCTTTTATTTTACCAACTTATCTTGCACTTAGTGGCAACTAAATAAGAACAACAAAATAATTTGGTTTCAACTACAAAATATTTTATTTTTCCTTTACAAACTATTAAATTGGCTGCACCAAACAATCTTTGTTTGATTCAACAAAACATTTATTTCAGTTAATAGTGCATAAAGTGTGGAATAATTATTATTTCAATAACTAAAATTGTGTTAAATATTAATGTTTACATATTATTATGGTTGCTGCATTTATGGTATTAGGCCTTTGTCTTGGTTTTTATAATGCGTATGTTATGTAAAATGTTTAATGATTTCAAATATGTATATAGGAAAATGCAGTATATGTTTGTACCACGATAATTTAATAGTATGATATATGACTGGGTGCACACAATGACAGTATTAACATAAAATTTAAAGAAAAAAAAATTGAGTTATGTGGCGCCGTATATTGTCGAGGATGTAAACTATTTGCTGCCATGTGTGCTAACGTATTGGAAGTCGGTTTCGTTAAATAGAAGGATGTGAAATTATTGCGGTTTACAAATTGGGAATACAATAATCACAAAAACTGCTGATGCGTGCAAAAAATGCGGAAGTACCACGCGACAATACGATACGATTAGGATGCGATGAATATTAGGTGTGTATGCAAACATTCTTTATAATGTGGTGGAGGGGACAAACAGAACAAGTCTACGTCTTATGCGGAGAGATTATTTTAGTAATAACTAGATGGCCGAGTAGACTTCCTAATCCTTTACACACACGATTAACGCGAAAGAAAATGGCAGGTAGATAAATGCCACTGTCATAACCCGCGCTCTGTACATGACTTCGTCACACGAAATTTAGCCATCGAGTGCTAAATGTATGGTATTGGTTCAGAGTCGTCCATTGAGTGTTGGAGGACAGCGCGGTTCAACTAACCAGTAGGAGCACATACACAGTTTCGCAACGTCTGCCCTTTTGCTGAATTATTCAGCGAAATTGTAAGAGAGACGGTCAGGACGAATGGCCATTTGTGGCTGGCCTTGACGCCGATCCTCCTCTTATGCAGGTCGATGATCCTATCGTTCTAATGGCCTAATGAAAACGACAGCGCATTACCTCCACGGTTCCATTCCGGCGACGAGTGAAGGGATAAACTGGTGCCATACTCCCGAACGACGTATTTCGATAAGAGAGGTAACGAATCCCCCATTACAGTCTGGCGTCGCAGCAACTCGTTACACTTCACGTCTAACGGACTGGTCCAAATTATTATTGTTGACATTACCTCTGCAAGTGTTTCTTTGCCGCACCTCACTGCAGTATACTAAACAAATGTAGGCCGTGCTAACTCTTATTGTGTCAAAACACATTTTATTGTGTACTGATCGTCAAACTAATTTAATAACGCCCGCTCTGTTAATAAAAACAATAATTTGGCTGAAACATTATAACTCGCCAAAGAATAATATCTGACCAACTGTATAACTTACTGACGAAGATATTCGTTTAAAACAAAATGTTTTCCCGTGTTGCTACCATTATTTATGAATTAAATTTAAAAAGTATTATATAAGTGCATCAATATTTAAAACGGGACCTAGACAACTCCACAGAGGAGTAAGTATCTTAATAGCACCTCACTACTGGATAGTTTTCTTTACAAACTGACGCAGTTCTTTAATAGAATTCCGCTTCAGAAAATATGTAACTAAACTTGTATAGGCTATTCACGGTAAAGTGAGCACTTTTGAAAGCCCTTCCATTAGGAATAATAGTCAGTAAATATATTTCAGGTTAGATGTAGACGTAAACTTCCGAGTGCGGTGGAATATAAACATTGTGTTTATTACTTACATACACATATTTATTTAAAAAGTTTGTTGAAGGATAAAAATGCTTGAAAATAAGAAGTAACTTGGATCTCAAAAGTGTTCACTGTACCATGAAAAGCCTATAGGAATTTGTTCGTCGTATATTCACATGTTTCCTTTTTCACAGGTACCCAGGTCAGTCACCGACCCTGTGGCTTGGGAAATTTCTCGAACGTTCTGTTAAGTAGTGAAGTAGAAATTATCATGATTTTTGAGGTGGTTAATCGGGGTACTCTTACCTCCTCCACTGCCCTCGTTCCATTTATGCTCCACTCTTGCCCATCTCATGTATGCGGTGTGTCACTTAGGTAAGACAGCCGGCTCCTCAGCATTGTGTCCGAGCATTGGTGAGAGTCGTAGGAAAATAATTTACAAAATAATTACTCGTGGAAAATAATTTTGTGGCGAACGAAGCATTCGAAAAATCATCATCTAACGAATGTCTTACAGGATCCAATAATACTCTTGGCGCGCTTTCTGAAAATATAATCAATTCACGGTACACTGTTCTGAAGCCATGCCAAGATTCTATTTTCAGGCGCCGAATATGTATCCTTAGGCTTCATATATATAAAAACATTACTATTCTTCCTTGTTGGGAAAATACGAAGAGACTAGCGCATACGCGCCGTATTTTGCGCTAATCAAACAATCAAACAATTTATATTTTTAAGAAGTAATTACTAAATACGTTTCCATCAGTGGTACTTTAAAATTATAATATTTCAATGAAACACGTTTACTTTAAAAATAGTATAGTAAAATTCTACATGTAAACAATTTCACAATAGCCGTTGCCAACACAACAATGCCCTTGCTGTTTTTTTATTCAAATAGATAACAAAATGAATACCATCATTTATAAAATATATAATTCAAGTTTATTTAATAAAAAATAGTATACTTTAGGATCAAAAACAGTATTTGTTTTTTGTATATGATGTTCTAGCAAACCGGCCCGGCTTCACCCGGTTACAATTAAGTTTTAAATTGATACACTAATAAATAAATTGGGAAAAGACTATTCATTTATGAGAAAACAGAATGATAAAATTATACTATGTTGG
Source organism: Clitarchus hookeri (assembly GCA_002778355.1). NCBI lineage: Eukaryota > Metazoa > Arthropoda > Insecta > Phasmatodea > Phasmatidae > Clitarchus > Clitarchus hookeri. The sequence goes on along the minus strand of NQII01008030.1, from coordinate 8,252 downwards.
CTTAGGTTTGTAACTGATTACGGCAACCCAAAAGAAAGGAAACATTTTTTACCCGATAGCCAAGAAGTAAGGTATTGTTTTTGGAGTGTGTCTGTGCAACTATCGCGTAGTTACCCCATTTGCGCTTTCCAGCGTCGATGTATGAAAATAAAAACGTGAGTTGCATTAAGTTGTAGCTTTAGAAATAAGTGTCCTAGGCACTACTTTTTGCGCTTGGCTGAGGGATCTTAATTGATCACATGTTAAGCAATGTTCCCAGCGGCACACATTTGGATTGGTGACCGTTTAGTGGCATAAAATTTGAGCGCTTCCGAGCTTCGGAGGGCACGTTAAATATTCGGTCCCGGTTGTTATCGATAGATAGCAGTCGTTAAGCCATTTCAGTTGTCCTTTGGTGACCTGATAAACTCTTGACACCAGAGGAAAAAATATTTCGGTCACGTTCCCAGCCATTGCAGAATTACGTATTGTTGTTATTCCACAAAAACCCTACAATTTTCCGGTATAAAAAGTATCCTATGTCCTATTACAGAACCTAAAATACCTACGTACCAAATTTCATCAAAATCTGTTCAACCGTTAAGGAGCTGAGTTCTATCACGTTCCCAGCCGTTGCAGAATTAGATTTTGTTGTTATTCCACAGGAACCGTACAATTTTCCGGGTAAAAAAGGTTCCTATGTCCCATTCTAGGACCTAAAGCACCTACATACCAAATTTTATGAAAATCCGTTCAGCCGTTATGGAGCTGAGTGGTAACAAACACACACCAACACACACACACTTTCGCATTTATAATATTAGTAGGATTGAAAACCCAGGCAGACGTGTTACACCCGGGAAGATATTTCGAAAATTGGTTTAAAAAAGTGTGAAAATATGGTAAATTGACTAAAATTATTATTTTTTAAATAATCTGAATAATGTAATTAAATATTTGACCTGAGGTTTACAACCGCATGCCTACCAGAATTGAGAATGCCACCACTAGTATGAATATAATGGGCCAGCGCACATATTTTAAAACTAATAATCCCATATTTTTTATAAAAAATAATGTAAAAAAAATACCATTACGTATTTACAGAGAAACTGTAACACAATTTCACAAAGTTGACCCTTCGGCTTTTCCTTAACTAACTTTTACACAATAAAAATTGTACTCCCACTTGGTCATGATAGTTGTTCCCCTCGACTCTCTTCATATTTCTGCTACCCATAAGTCTGAACCGGTGGTGTCGAACCCGTGAACCGCTGTTTCATGTCGTGCGGCCCGCGGTTTTACCTGTCAAGTATTAACACTATTCCATGTATGGAAAGAAAGATTAATTCCTTTCCATTAGTATGGGATTTTCTCAAATCAATATATTCAATGAAATGGAACATTCTCTTGCATTAATAACTATTACATCATACATATAAATTTTATCTGTGTATTTGAAGTTGTGATTTTTACACTTGAGGTCCACGGACAAGTTCTCAACAAAGGTTGCGGCCCTTCGCAAAATACTTTTGGACACCACTGGTTTCAACAAATGAATAGGCAACATGCAAATTTCGCTAATATGGTTGAAAATTATACGAACACATTTGAATATGCTTATGAAAATAAAAATGCGCCGTTAGTTGCATAAAAATCAGATTTGACGAAGTTTTTTTTTATTATTAAAACAGTAACTTTCGTGGCTATTGTCAGGTGAAAATAAAACGGCAGGGTGCTAGGTACTATCCGTTCTACCATTCACTAAGACACATCTTGTATTGCATCCCAACTCGCTTCACACACTCTTTCCTCAGTCATGAAACAATAGTATCGTGATATACCCCATGTTCTCCAAGTATAGTAAACTATTCAATTATACCCGTTCGTCAAGCATACAACACGCATTCAGCCTGTCTCATGTGTTTAAAATACCTTACTCCGTACGACGAAGGGTCCGTCACTCCGAGTTCGTTCAGGAAAAAAGAATCTCTCTGCCTTCATATGACTGCATCTTATCAGATCTACTAGCCTTATAATTCAATACTATATTCGTTTATAAACTTTACAAGCATAGCTATCAGGAATACAGTAAATGTACCAGCACTGCTTCATAAAATATGCACAGATATAGTTGACAGAACATGGTAATTTATAACAAAGTATTAAACTTTTTGCAATAATTTATGGAAGAAATAAACTAACATCCAAGATAACGGTCTTCAGAAATCTCATTCACGTAACATCTTTGGTTCTAGAAATTGCTGGAGTATGATGGAGCCTCGATTATAATTCAGAGAAATGTTGTGTTAGGTAGGGCGTATATGGATCAAAATAAACTCTCAGTATATATAAAACACGTTAATTTATAGTGTTTTGAACCAAAATTTTCAGAATTATACTCCAGCAAAAACTGCAAAATCCACAATAAAACTGTAATTTAGATTTTCTAAAACTAGATGGCAGAATTTCACGTTTTCTAATGTTACAGTGAAATAGTTTTCAAAGAAGAATTTCAATGTGTCAGTTTTCCTTAAAAAAAATAGTGTAAATAATATTTTATATATTGTTAAACTCCTGCCTTCTATTTTCTATTAGCATCATAGTCCACAACTCTATTAGGCGACCACATCTCAATCAAATTAATCGTGCGTAGGCTATCGTGTGAATAATTTGAAATTTCCCGCAGTTTTGCAGTCTTTTGAGTCATTTTCTGTTGGGCGTCCTTTTGGGAGCAGCCCTTTCCTTTGGTTGCTATAATATAAACTTTTTACTACTGGCTGGAAGTAGTCGTTCGCGGGGTTACAAAAAGGTTCGCGCTTACGGAGCGGTGACAGCCACGATGGCGATAGCAGTGGCAGTGGCTGTATAACGCCACCTATGTAATCAAACAGACGAATTCAGACCGTAGAATGAATATGGGGTAGAGCGATCGCGCTAGCTGCGCAAAAACCAGTCTCCGTGTTTCAACTCTGGACTGCTTTCCTGCCATTAAGACTATCATGAATGAAGTGGAATGGGTTTCAGGTTAGAAAAACGTCCAGTAAACAAATACTTTGCGATGTTTGCATGCTTCCTCTGGCAAATTTGTAACGCTGTTTGATTACATTCAAATTGGTAGAATTATTTTATTCACAGGTGTTTGTCTTTTGGAAATTAAGATATAAACAAACACGTTCGTCACTGTTGGCCATGTGACATTTACAGCTGTTTTGGCTTGGGATAGGTCAACGTTGGGTGCATGCATAGAACACGAAAAATAGTTCTACCTTATCTATAGTCTATGGTCCAGACCGGCAGCGAACATGCACCGCGGCTGCGTCCGTGCAGTGTTCACTCCGCGGGGGCGGCCTGAACGCCGCAGGCTGCGTCCTTTGTAGTGTTGTAGTGAGTAGGATTGTGTATAGGCTGTTCATGGTTACTTGCAACTTTTATGAAGCCCTGCTAAAGTTCTACTTCCAGGAAATTCCTCCGCCTCATTCAAACATAGCTTTACCAATATAGAAAATTACACAAAAGGGACAACGCACCAGATTCGTTCGCACTCAGTGTAATATTATTTTGCATAAGAACTATTCCTTACTTGGCTTTACCAACCCAGCTTTTATATCTCCCTGTTTTAATTCATGTTAATTATAAATGAAATATAATAATTTATAGGTAAAACTTTGTGTAAGGTAAATTTAACCAAAAACCAGGTACTTTTATATTGACAGAAGTATAAAACGCTTGTAAAAAGTGACATATTAAAAAATAACCAAACGCGTCATACATAGGGTGGTTTTTCAAAGGTTTGAATAAATAAGTGTGAAGAAATCGCGAATAGACCATAGTGTAGTGATCAAACACAAGGACTAGTGCAATCAAAAGCTTTTCACGATGAAGTGAACACTTATGAAATCAACATTTGAAAAAAATTTACTTCTCGGCTTTGCACATAATTCAAAATTAACATTGGTTGCTTCAGTGCCTGTAAAGTCGGCAGCCAATAACTAAAAGTAGTTCGACATATTAACCTCTTAATATAATACTGTGTGTGTTAGTGGCAAATTAATTTTGCTGCTTCGTGTTTTATAAACGGTATACAGCAAAATATTTGACTATTTTAAGTTTCCAAATGCTCAAAAATGTAACTTGGCGATGCATTCGTAAAGCGAAACGCTCTTGCTAGAATTTAAAGCTTCTACCGATAGATGGCATGTTCTCCGCGACGCTCGTTTTTCAGTAAACACGAATTTAATACAAAAAAATTAGATATTTTATGAAGAATACCGGAAAAGGTTCTTACATAATATGTTTCTCAGTGAATTGTCAATTTTTTTGACTGCTTTTCTTTGTATTCCGAATTACTTTCTNGGTTCTTACATAATATGTTTCTCAGTGAATTGTCAATTTTTTTGACTGCTTTTCTTTGTATTCCGAATTACTTTCTGGACATGAGAAAATGTAATATTTTAATGAGATGGACATGTTTAGATTTAGTGTTCATTACGATGGTTGTATTGCATTGCGGTTGTGGAGTTAAAAGTACGCGCGTTTATTTACGTACAATACACCGGTAAACGTTACACATTAGTCTGGTAAAAACAACGAACCTCCTTTTTGTATGGCACTATTTTCTGAAAGGAATTAAACGGCACGAACTTTAAATTGTAATTAACACGTGACAGTAGTTACTAAATGTTTATGCAGTAGTTCATTGTATTTAGGCTGACATTAAGAAAAGTCTAGGTAGGCTACTTATAGTAGCATTAGGTGTAAGTTCACGGCATTTCCAAAGCATTTGGTTGGATGTTGTTTGCAAACGTTTTTGCAGAAGTTTTTCATAATTTCGCGCTACATGCCTACTTTTTGATGATCTAAATAATGAAAAATCCATCATTTTATCAACGAGCTTCTTGTCCACACGATGGGAGAAATTTCAGACCACACTCAAAATGACGTGTGCTTACTACGAGAAAAAAATTCTCACCCTGATAGCATGCGACCATTACTATTTCAACTTATAGCGTATTCCGCAAAATTATTCTAGTTTTGGGTGTCTCGGGAGAGTACACTGAAGAGCCAAAAAAAAAAAAAAAAACTGGTATAGGCGTGCGTATGCAAATAACAGAGGTATGGAACCAATCAGAGTAACGCGATGCGGTCGGCAGCTAGATCGGTTACCGCTGCTACAATGGCAAGTTATCAAAATTTAAGTGAGTTTGAACGTGGTGTTATAGTCGGCGCACGAGAGA
>NQII01008029.1:84157-136825 GCA_002778355.1 Clitarchus hookeri | reverse complement strand
AAGACTCATCCTTCATCCCAGAGAGAGCGCTCCGCAGTGTGGCTGGTCGTTACGCCGCCGCTGCACAACGCACAATGCCGTGGCTGGAAAATGTGGCAACACGGCACGCATTTTACAGACCTCCCATTCAGCACGTTTCTAATTTACGCGGCACTCAACAGGGGTATTATTCGTCAGATGATGCTGCAGTATTGAAATCACAAAGTGTATCATGAAGTGGAATTTATTTCAGCAATTTTCAACCGGTGACTTGGAATGAATTTTTTTTTTAACAACTAATTTCACACACCAATTTTTTATACCATTTAATTATAAGTATTCCTTTATAAGCTTTCCCGTTTCGGCCTCCAGCATGATAGCTCCGTATGTGTAGCCAAACCTTTCTGCCATTCTCCATCTTTCGGGTGTTTTTGTATTAGGCCTGCATACTTATGATAAAATTACGTGAGAAATAGTGAAGCCATTTTAGCTGGGTGATATGGGAACCCATTTTATTGCAAACTTATTGCTCTTCTGGAGAATGCACGAGTAATAGTAAAATTGGCAACATGGCCCTGTGCCAAAAGGCACGAGGAAAGACAGCGCCCTAATGCACAACGTGAAAATAAAAAGAATTAAGATTATTCACAAACATATTTATTTATCTACTTCTGCAGTTGTGCGCCTTAAAGAAGAAGCACGGGCTAAGTGCCCCTTTTGCAAGCAGAAGTTGACGCTGATTTGTCTGCTGGCGTGCCTGTTCCACGTGTGGCCCAAGACGGATGTCTCATGATGACGGGGAATCAAGGGCGAGCACGTAAAATAACAGTTCCGCTACCTTATCAACCAATGTTGTTACGATTCTTTCATTCTTCTGTGTCCGGGGGTCATCTTGGGGTTCAGTGTACATTAAAACGATCGCTATTCATTTTTTTTTGGCCGACACTTGATGCCACTGTCTTCGTCCGCTCTTGCAAAAATTGCCAGTGATGTAAACCTCCTCGAAATGCTCAGGATGCGCAAACAGGTCTGCATAATGTTGGCTCACCTAAGTTCATTTGGAAGACTGTAAACATCGACATTTTGGGTCAATTCACAAGGTAAAAACCAAGAAATAATGGCATCTCAATATTAATTTACACTTTTTGTAAGTAAGTTATGTTGTTCCCTTTGAGAAAGTACTCAAAAGCCATCATGTGAAGGGTTTGTTCCTGTCGTAGATCAGCACATTGGACGCACGTTTGATAGTTTCGTGGAAAAACGTGCATTTCAAACACTCCGTATAGCAGTTCAAGCACAAGGTAGGCGGGAGCCTTAATATTCAATTTAGGTAGAAAGTGCCATTTACATTTTCCATTTTATTTTGCATACGGATCGCTTCACGAAGTTAGTCGGTCGAATTCCGTCTTACCTGCATGTCATGGGACTCCTAAGGCTTACCAAAGTTAGATAACCTTAAAAATTAAGAAAGCTATACATTAATATTTATATCCTACTGAGCTTCAAAATTAGACATACATTTTAATAAAGTGAGCTAATTCCATCTCAGGTCCTAAATAACCCCTGTGAAAAAGAGGGCGAATTAGTACAATACCATAGCCTAAGACTGAACGTTAATAGCAAACATGTATTATCAGGTTTATATTTCCCGTGTGAACTACGCAGTTCTGAATCACTTGCGAATGTTTGAGTCGCCAATCCATAACTGCGAAAGTATTAAGTTTTTTAATTAAAATAAAGGATGCGTGTTTATTTTATTTGAAACTTCTTGTCTCATTTACTTCTGCTGTCGACATTCAAGCAACCGAGAAGGTTTTTTTGTACACGGTAGAAAGCCGTAGCCATGTGCGGTTATCAAAATACTTACACCTCCTTACACACAGTAACTTCAGACCTTAAATTACTATGTGTTTGAAGAGTTGTTTTTCAATCGTTATTTTAGGAAGGGAAAACTGATGGTTGACAACCTTCATGACACGAAACATTTTCTACTCTGAGGTATAGGTATAAGAAATTATTTTTCCACATTGAGATATCTTGGCATTGCGATGCGAGCACGCTGTTATAACGGAAAATGAAACTGCAAGTTACAAAGGAAAACTGTGAATGTAATCATTCTGCCAGAGTGACATCTCTTTGAATTAAAAGCGGGCTTCGCTCTCGACGGGAAAACTATACGTGTTAACAAGAATTTTTCCGGCATTGATCAAGGCAGGCCACACCGCTTTCCATACTGTTTCCAATCAGATTTATATTATTCCAGCAGCAATAATTTGATCGCAATTCTTGATATTTAATTTTTCACTCCTTTGCCGCTGCATGACCACCATCGGTTATCGTCCTTCCGCATATCATATTTTCTGTTGTTTTGACTTTCTTCTTAATCCACAAATGGATGTAATGCCATGTCAGAAGAGAGCACATACCACATTTTATGGCTCTTTGTACAGGACCACGTGCCGGACGATGCCGCTGGTCGGCGGGCTTTTCTCAGGAATCTCCCGTTTTCACCCACCCTTTCATTCCGACGCTGCTCCATTCTCATTTTAATCACCCTCATCGGCTCTCACTGTTTAGACCCGCCAAAATATCTTCACTCACTTCACACTCACTATCTATATGCCAGCATACTCTAAACATGAAACAGTGATAATTATTTCGAATTAATGACCTTGGTGAAAACAGCTCTCCTAAAAATTAGTGAACGGTGTCTGTAATTTACGGAAGCAAAGCCGATTCCTGCTCAATTCCAGAGATTCTCATTTCCTGGACAAAGTAAGTTTATTATAGGGGTAACTCACTCCTTATCCGTAAACAGCATTCAAATATCTGTCAGTTTTCTTTACCCTTTCTCTCTTCCCCATGTGGGTCTTCATGACATTGCTGTCTTTTCAGACAGGAGAGCGCCCATCAGAACCTCGAACTCCATCCTTAACATACATCAACAATAGTCCATTCAGGGTTTCTTCCAACTTTTCTAAAGTCCTCCTAAGTTCTACATTCAGGACATTCCTCCGCCTCGTGCAAATATACTTAACAGAATCTAGAAAATTACACCAAAGGGACAATGCACCGCACTCTAACATTGGTGTGACATATTCACATTCACAGGAGTTTCAAATTTTTACTTGATCGGCACACGACTATGGTGAGCAGGTCTGCCGTGACAACGAAACATTTAGGGTTTTGTGGAAGGATACATAATGCGTACAGAAGTTGATACTACGTAGGGTCTACAAAAGTGATTAACTAACCGTGAAGAGCGTGTACACAAAACGTATTATTTCTTATAGAATAAAATGCAGTTACAATTACGACACTCGCGTGACACCGCCGTACTTTGGGAGTATTCTCTCTGGTAGCTCCCGTTACTTCTCACTCATCATTCCGACGCCGCTCCACCCTTATTTAACCTCTCTCCTTATTCAACCGCCAGACTGACCGGAGTCACAGGTCTGTCCCTCACGTAGGACAGTAGGCTTTAGTCAGTCTTCATTCATGTTTACCGCAAAGGCAGGACAATTATTGGATTATTATATACAGTTACTTACATAACTATATATCCACGTTTGCCTTACAGAATTAAGCTTCTTTACACCGACACGTGTTTCTAAAGTGTGGGTATTCGGGTCTTGAAAATACCGAAAATACACCAAACATTTGATTAGAGAAAATAATTATCCGTAGACGCGTACACAAGTGTCACATGAAAGACCAGTAGGAGCTCAGAAAAATGCATCAAAATCATTGGCGAGGAAAGAGAGACTAAGCAAAGTGGACTACCCCCAATATACCAACATGCTATGGATATATTGCGGCGTAAAGCCACTATTGGGAAATATAGGCTGTTTACGGTAAACTGAGCTCTTTTGAAAACACTGCTTAAGATCTACTTGTATGCACGTTGTGTATTCTTCCGCGTTGTGCAAAATTAACACTGGCATGGGCATCATCACTTTATTCATGCATCGGTCAAGTGAAAATGTGAAATTATTAGAAAAGTAAATATTTTACCAATCTGATAATTTTTTACAGTTTTATACATTTGAAAAAAAAAACATAAAGTAAAATAAATAATTTAAGTTATTACAAATGGGAGCCTAACAATTTTAATTTGAAGTTACGACATGGAACTACTTTCCGTTTATCGTTACCAACTTTACTGGGTGCATGTCACTCAGTGCGCCAGTTCATATATGTATATATATGTTTGCACGTAGGAGCATTGACGTTTTTTGTAGGTTGACTTCAAAAGTGCTCACTTTATCGTGAACAGCCTTTAAATTACACACACTCCAGGGGGAACTGATTTTGATGCAATGTGGTTACTGGATTATGAATGATTACGACCTCTCTCGCACCGGAACCTTATTTTGCTTAAGGAAGGTCAATTACAAACAAAAAACCAATTGTTAGCAGATACTTGATTAAATTTTTTTTCTCAAGCCCGAAGCTCTTTTTGAATGTGCGAAGTGAAATTCAGTATTGTTAATATTCAAATATACTTTAAATGTGGTAATGTAGCATTTGTTATGATATTATTCAGACCTAATTTATTATATGTATATTTAAAAAAAACTTGGGTATTTAGAAAATAATTTTTTTTTCCAGACGAGAATAGTTTTTCCCCCAGGAATAAGGTTGCTTCTATCTGTGACTAAAATTTAACTCACTACACGGCAGTTTAAACTTCAGCGCCACATTATTAGGTGCGGGTAATATTTCAGCGAAACTCGACGACCAACGTCTCGGGACGAGACGGTCTACAAGTCACCGCATAACGTAATACATAATTTCGTCACGTAGCAAGGACGGCGCATAAATCATCCTTCTTGATCCCAATTATGCCGGTCACCGGCCACTGCAAAACACGTAGAATTTAAATTTATCCCCGTCCCCCTCCCCCCTCGCACACACACACATGCTTGCAGCCAACGAATATCCCTGGACCGCCGAAAAATTTAAATAATGTAATTTTCATCCGAGGATTATTCCCGGCAGTATCGCGGTCCCCGCGGGACCACGCTGCTTCTGTAATGTAGACGCCCGCCCGCCCGTGAATTAATGAACTGTTTTAAGATATTAATGAGCTCCCGTGTGCAGCTGGGAGGTTGAGGTCTCGTGACGGCTGACGTCACTTGGCGGTCAGCGAGGGCTGGCTGGCTTTGCAGCCCGCGGCCGATTATCCACCTTTGCGACNGGGGGGGGGGGGTGTACGCTTTTATCCCTATGGACCTCGTGAAGTTTTTTTTTGTAGCTATAACCAAAATTTCGTTCCAGTAACAACTTTTTTGTGGTAACTAAAAAATCTAGGACGAAACTATCATGGCGATGTATTTATTACCCACTTTCTTTTATGGAGGCGAAATTGTTAATACTATCTAACGAATAGCATTTTTTTTTTTTTTTTTTTTTTTTTAATATTTCACTTCGTATTGACTGTTGTTGCTTCTTTACTGGGTTTTAGTGACGAATTTAGCGTCACAAAGGACAGAGGCAACAGGGATTCGTGATCGTGAAGTGATTCAAACTGCCCGAGTAGTAAATGTCATTATCTAGGCATGGCGTGAATTGTTTTCCGACAACTGCAGCCTCCACTTCCTTATCACATTAACGACATGCTGAATATGGTCATAGAAATTCAAATAAAGATTAACGTCAGAATGAGAGAGATACGTTAATATTACAAACGTTAATGCAATGCACTGTGTTCGAAGCCTTGCCAACAAATAATGACAGAAGCAAATATTGAATTTCTCCTCTCTGCACATTCAACTGGCTGGATTCTTAACATTATGAGTGGTCAAATACGCTGGTCATTATTAACATAACCTGCTAATAGAGCTTTTACCTTGCTAATACTAAAAAAAGGCATTAATATTTGTTCGGTAAACTTTTTTGAAGGTGGTGTAGAAATCGACGCATTTTGATACAAACAAAGGTGAGTTGTTTGATGTACTGGTCAGGACTAAGAAATTCTCTGTCAAACTATACGAAACAATAATCCACTTAACAATCGTACATAAATTTATTTTTAGACATTAGGTAGATTGAAATTGTAAGCGTGAAAAATATCGTCTTGTGAGATATTTTGCTGGTAGGAATTAAAAAAATTATGGCCAGAGGTTTGTTCGCAGTATCTTCACACTTTTTGAATCAAACTTTTCAAAATGACCCCATTTATGACGTGTTTGGTTGTTTCCTATGTATGTTATGTATCAAATGTATTTTATACTTCTGTTAACTTCATTTTATCTTATTTTTTGTGTTAAATTGAACTTTTACTTAGCCTGTATTTTACCTATAAATTCTATTATCAAATTTATAATACGTATGAATAAAAACAGAGATAAAATAGGTATGTTGGTAATACCCAGATAATGCAAAGCGTTATTAAAATGAATTCAGACTAATGGTGCGTTGTCCCGTCGATGTATTTTTAAAGGCTTAGTTAAACTTTGTTTGTATGAGTGGATGAATAACCTGAAAGCAGAACTTTAACAGGACTTTAGGACCTATGTAATAGTAGAGGCATTCCATCAAACTGTGAATAGACGTTAGAAAGAAGAAAATTAATTTGATAGTATAAAACTATTCGTTGTTTCATGTGAAAATTCGCATCCTACCTGCGAGGGATTAAGCAATGCCTAGTCGAACACCTACGAAATATATAAACTTACCTACTGAAAGGTTTAAGCAAAATACTTAAGTAATGCCCTCTGTAAAACTGTAAACGACGTCACCCTTATGACGTAGCGATAACATGCCATCTTCCTGACCAAGGTATCGCGAGATCGGTTCCGCTGGAAGCCTAACCATTTCGTAATAACTTATTGCATTTGCACTACACTATCAAACGCCAGAAAGGATAGTAATGCTAATTTCAATGAAAATATACACAAAAGGGCATTTATTTTAAATGATCTGGAAGGCCAGTAATTGTGGGAAGGGAGAACGAAAAGTCTCACATTCTTTGTATACATTTATGGTAATTGTGATGTTTTCACATATACAAAATGAATAAAAGCTCTGAATCTGTTAGGACTGCCTAGCGAATATTCCAGTTCTTTTCAGGCCAACACGTTTAAAACCTAGGTATTGAAAATACGTCACAAAAAATATCCTAAAGAAATGTGAGCTTGAATTTAGTAGTTGTCAACGTAAAACTTACGAAAGCAGGAGTGGGCATCGAACCAGCTCACAGAAACAAATTCAATTAATTTAAAGTAAGCAGAGTGTCTATTAGCGAAGTTTTATTGGCTTAAAGGACATCTAGTTTCTTGAGAACGCCACTACAACTGAGTTTCAACACAAGAAATACGAAAGCTAACTGCATGCGCGCTGTTTAATTGAACTAGTGAACTTAGCCACGATTTCGCTCCATTCTGAACGGATGAGCGGACATGGAATAGCGCAGTCGCACAGCGGTGGTGCGAATTCCCCGTTATCTAGAAATCCCCCNGCTGAGATGGCGCACTAAAGCACGGCGACGCGCCGGCTGAAACCACTTCTAATGAATGTTTATATGCGGCGCACGCGCTTGAGGGCGCGCGTCGTTACCTCTAATGAGCGTGCCGTGAACTAACGTTTCTCTGCGCGGCGGTGCCGTGCTTCAACACGCGGCTGGATATTGGTTAAGTGTCTGCGTCGACCGGGAGAACAACGAGCCAAGCACGCTCCCCGCTAGTCGGTTTGTTGGCCAATCAAAATTCCAATAATAAATTACTTCTCTATATCCAGCAAAAGAAATAATATAATCACATATGCGATATATAGTTTTACTTTTATTTTCATGTCACAAATTTTACCCTTTTACTGGTGTACGAATCTTCCTTTTGGGATATTAGCATTTGGCATGTCAGAACACGGATATGTCCGCCATCTTAGTAGGCGCGGGTGGCGGCCAAATTATTGCTGCGGTCCGCCATCTTGGTAGGTGTCACATTCACCGTCAACTATCTTGGTAGTTGCGGCCGGCAGCCACGATGCTCGATGCAGTTCACCATCTGTGTTGGCGTCGCAGCCAGGGCAAGATGCAATGTTGGATGTTCATAACCCTGACATCCCAAGAAATTAGTTTAATAAAAACTATTTTAATAAAAAATTATTTAATAAAAAATTATTTTACTAAAATTATAAAAAATTAACACCCACTATTACCCATTCCTTCACAGCCACACCACTCACCACTCCTAACCCCTTCAAGACCCAGTGACCCATAAACTTGACCCATGACATTGACCCAGACCTATGGCTCTTGATATTGACCAATGACATTGACCTTGAAATAAACCTGTGACCTTAACCACTGTAACCTTATAATTTAAATATCGTGGAAAATGTAAAAAAATTCTTAAAAATCAAAGAACATATGATACCCCACCCCACAACCCTATCCAACGTTCCCATCCCCACTACTTCTTTCCCCAAATTAATCATTGGCTTTATGCAACAGAAATTATCCCTCTATTTATACCAATCGATGGTATAGGCCCATTGGCCGCTAAAATATGACTTTAACACATATTTTGCCAGTATTGGACACCATAGAAAGTGCTAGGTATTTCTTTTTTAGCATCTACCACAAGAGTCGTCCATTTGCAAACTTTTTTGGTGACTCTAAACAAAAAATATTTGCTAATAATATTTTAATCGAGAAAAATCACAAAAAAAAAAAATTTAACAACTTTAAAAATTGAGAGACATACAACATTAACCTCACACTTATCCCACCACCCTTACCTCATCCCCTCCCCGCAGCCAATCGAAATCATAAATAACTGAGAAAAATAGCAAAAATAAAAAAAAATAAAAAAAAAATGAAGGAACATCTAACGTTTAACTCACACTCATCCCGTTACCCTCATCTCACCTCCTCTCTACCACCAATCCACTGCCAATCATAAAAAAATGTAGAAATAATGCAAACAACAAAAAAGTAATAATAAAAGTATAGGAGAATATTAAATCACTTACTCCGACACCTATGTTGGATGTTGGTGACCTTGACCCAAATAATCTTGAACTCGAAAAATAAATAAAATCACGAAATATTACAAAAAAAGTATTAAAAAAACCACCTAGTAAAAAATTACATATCTAATACGAAAGCTAAGTTGGATGTGTATGAACCTAAAAGTTCGATTCTCGTAAAGATGGGATAGCACAGCCACTCCCTGTCACTATGATCAGCAGACGTCTGAACACCCGCCTCTATATCTCATTGATATAGCCTAGTAAACTTACGACCTCCAAAGCGAATTATTGACTTTATGTAGTACATAACCCCCTCCCCCCTCCACCAACCCTAGCCTCCTCCAACACACCCCTCGTTACTCCACTTCACAAAAAAAAAAACTCGTCACCTCAACTTCGTCTCCGACGAAGCTGAAGATGGAGGACTCGTCTCAATCTTTGAGGCGACGTGTTTTTTTGGTATAAAAATTCATTTATATGTTTATGCGTATAAGCAAATTAAAGTAATATTTTTTTATCGTTATGTAGGTATCTGCATACTTTCTTCTGGAGCGAACGAGCATATGCATTGCCTCAGAGTGCTACCACATTTTTTACATTTAAAATGTATGACAGGATGCCTTTTGTGAGCAGAGATCGGCCTCTTTGCTGCAAAAAGAATGGATTTTATATACGAAAATGGCAGTTGTCGTTCTAAACCCATCGATATGTAAGGGATCTCTCGTCATACAGCGAAGATGAATTGTGAATACGAAGGCCAGCCTTTGACCTCAACGAACAAGGAGCCGCGACCTACATCAACGAAACTTGATTGTACAACACAACCTACGTCAGTGCTCTGCGAGCCGAAGCCTAATATTAATGGTATATTCCTGAAGCGATCTGCATTCAGAGGTCTTCTTAAATGCTATGTTTAATTGAATATTTCAATTACATAGAAAGATGTTTGCTCGTTCCTACCAAAAATGAAACATAATATGATAAATTAACTTATCGATAAGGTGGAAAAATACGGCGGTGTAAAATATAATATATGGCTGGACTGTAACAGAACACACAACCAGAGCCCCACGATAACGATTATTGTTCTAGAGCCTTTAATGCCTCGAATGTGGCTTTGTTTATAATTCAGACGCAATAGAAAGTACTATTGACGATAGTATACACAATTTATGCCATGAGGAAGAAGAAATGGATTCCAAGGGTTCTGGTAGTGTCCTGGTTTCAACATGAGAGAACCACCTGCACGAAGAGT
Source organism: Clitarchus hookeri (assembly GCA_002778355.1). NCBI lineage: Eukaryota > Metazoa > Arthropoda > Insecta > Phasmatodea > Phasmatidae > Clitarchus > Clitarchus hookeri. The sequence goes on along the minus strand of NQII01008029.1, from coordinate 126,615 downwards.
CCTTTTTGCGCGATGAAGCATTACGACAATGGTACCATGCAGTTTATGCAAGGCGATACATTGAAGGAACACATAGAGATCTGCAAGGGTTCGTCTACTGGAAGCCAGCAAGTGATGTCGCCAATACCCCATGCTGCAAGGTGGGTACTGATTCGTCAGGCGATAATGATGAGACAGTTAATGCTAAAGACAGAATAAGTGCAGTGGAGTCGGTTTGTGTGGAATGTGCACTTGCAAGACTTTCGTGTGAAGTCGACGAACTTCAAAATAAACGGTCATCGGCTCTAGGTAGTGATGATGACCATGTGACTCCTACAATGAAAAGTAAACTTGATGTTGAGGATTAAACAGGAGGTGAAGACTACAAGAAGGCAGAATTGATGATAATGACTATGAAGACAGTGTTGATGAAGTATCTGATCAGAAGGATTGTGATTCTCTCGACTTTCCCACACATTTTACTGAGTTTCTTTCCACAAGTGGCGTGAATAAGGCAGAAGGCGTCAAGAACGCTAGTTCATTTGCTGCAACGAGCGACATGGAGAAGGCAGAAGACGCTGAGAATACTGACCACATGTTTACCGAAGACGCGAATAGACATGTAAATAGACTCAGACATTTGATATAACGTTTATAATAAGTAAATAAATTAAATGTATCTATACATAATAGTCTGCTAATTTTCTTATTCAGACTCTGAAATACTTATTAATTCAGTGGTGTGTGTAATCGATTGAGGGAGTCTGTTTTCGATAAAAATGTATGCAAGTGTGTGCAGGAGGAGAGGATATGGTAGGATCTGAAGCATTATACCTTAGCCGGGTGGATAGAAAAATCGGCTGAATTCTATAAGGTGAACGAATGAACTGGGGAATATTTTTCAGGAATGTTTCGCAACTGGTTAGTTGGCCTGGTCGTGATTTGTTGTCATTGACGGTTGGTATAGCAAGGTGGTATGGTGGGTTGATCTTGACCACTGTTCTAGCCATTTGTGCAGGAATTGGTCTAGGCAAGTGCAAGTCTTGGGTAGAGTTACGTCTATTCAGGAACCGGGTGGGGTTTCGTTTAGAGAAAGAGATAGGGGACGAAAATCGTGTTGTAGGTTGATGGCGAGGGTGGATGGCGAGGGGACGAGCTATTGCGAGTTATTGTGGTTGGATTGAANTGACATGCGTTAATGCTGATGTTGGCAGAGATATAGTTTGTAAATGGCAAGGAAAGTGGAGCGACGAGAGGTGTGTTTTCTAGGCAACTAAGGAGGGGAGGGGGCATATGTGCTACGTAAAGTCAATAATTCGCTTAGGTGGTCATAAGATTGATCGACTATATCAATGGAATTTAGAGAAAGGGGGTTCAGACGTCTGCTGATAGTCGTACCAGGGAGTGGCTGTGCTCTGCCATATTTACGAGAATCGAACTTTTAGGGTCATACACATAGTACTTGGTTTTTCGTATTAGATAAGTAATTTGTTACTTGGTGGTTTTTTATTTTCTTTTGTAATATTCTTTGATTTTTCTTAATTTTCCGAGTTCAAGATTATTTGGGTTAAAGCCAAGGTCACCAGCATCCAACATGGGTGTCGGAGTCAGTGATGTAATATTCTCCTAAACTTTTATTATTTGCTTTCTGTTGTTTGCAATATTTCTCAATTTTTTATGATTGGGAGAGGGTTGTGAATGGAGAGGGGGTGAGATGAGGGTAATGAGATGAGTGTGGGTTTAACGTTACATGTACCTCGAATTTTTAAAATTTTTAAAAAAGTTTTGCTATTTTTCTTGATTTTTATGATAACGTTGGGCTGGGAGGAGGGGATGAGGTGAGGGTGGTGGGATGAGTGTGAGGTTAATGTGTATGTTCCTCAATTTCTAGAATTGATTTAACTTTTTTTCAGATTTTTTGTTATTAAATAATTATCAGTAAATACCTTATGTTTAGAGTCGCCAAAAAAAGTTTGGAATTGGACGACATGGGAGCTATCTTGTGGTAGATGCTAAAAAAGAAATAGCTAGCCCTTTCGTTAGTGTCCAATACTGGTAAAATATGTGTTAAAGTTGTAATTTAGCGGCCAATGGCCATATACCATTTATTGGTTTGGGAGGAGGAATAATTTCTGTTGCGTAAAGGCAATTATTAATTTGGGAAAAGGAGGGACGGGGATGAGGTGGGATAGCATATTTTCATCGATTTTTAAGAATTATTTTTAATTTTTCACGATTTTTAATTTTAAGGTCACAGGGGTCAAGGTTATAGGTCAAGGTCTATGTCACGTACTAAGGTAACGGGTCAAAATCAGTGGTCAAGATTATATGTAAAGTGAAATCTAAAGGTCATATGTGAAGATCAAAGGTCATGCATGGGTCACACTAAAGGTTATGTGTCATGGTTATGCACCACTGGGTTGTTGAAAGTGTTAGTAGTGGTGAGTGGTGTGGTGGAGGTGAGATGTGTGGCTGTGGGTGATAGTTTTTTATAATTTTAGTAAGACATTTTTTTATTAAAATATTTTTCATTATAATAATTTTTATGAAACTAATTTCTTGGAATGTCTGGGGATGACCATCCAACATGGCATTGAGCCCTGACTGTGACGCCAACAAAGATGGCAGACTGCACCGACCAACATGGCCGCTCTGGCTGTGACGTCTACCAAGATGGTGGACTGCACCGATCAACATGGCCTCCGGCCACACCTACCAAGATGGTGGACGGTGGCATTGACACCTCCCAAGATGGCGGATGGTGGCTGTGACGCCTACCAAGATGGACTGGACCGACCAATTTGGCCACCACCCGCGCCTACCAAGATGGCGGATGGATCCGCATCCGACATAACAAATGCCAATGTCCCAAAATGAAGATTCGTATACTAATCCTTTTAAACGTAAATATATACAATATGGGGTGGAATTCGACTGACAAACTTAGTGAGACGATTCCTTGTGCAAAATCAAGTGGAAAATTATGATACTTGATACTTAACCCGTGTATAAAAGGGAGATAGGAGCCCTCGAAAATCAAGATTTCAAAATGAATATTTGAAAAATATCGGAAAGTTCTATGAATTTTGATTGTAACTTTTCGAACATTGTTTTAGCTGAAGGGGATCTTGAACCTTAGAGCGAACTCTCATCAAAATCTTTCATCACGATGAAAATAAAATAAAAAAAGTTGCCCACTCACTTATTGCATAAAATATCATAAGCGTTTGCGAAAGTTTGATGTTTGTTTAATTTCCACCATCGTCTTCACAATGATAACAGCAGCATATCATAGACGCATGCATGCACATAGATCGTTTTGCCTACGTGCTAGGTACTGTATTGCTGCAGCCGTAGAGTTTTGTGCATTTTACTTGAAAACGGCGGGCTCTAGACAGTTGGTACAAGAGGACCATTTTTGTGAATTAGGACATACTGCTTAATAAACCAACATCAAACATTCGTAAATAATGACAGTAAATAATTTGTTTGCCTTAAATTGTCGCTGCTCCCGCTGCTCCTGTTATTCCTTATTATGGCGAGAGGTATTAATGAGAGGTTGCTCTTAGGGGCAGATCAAAACAATGTTCGGAGAATAGTCATTTAATTTCACTTTGTTCCTGATATTCCACAAAAATGCTATTTAAAAACTATATTTTTAATGGCTTGTATATCCTTTAATGTCCAGTTTAAGTAGAAAGTGTCTATGCATTTCCCACCTGTTTTTGCATATAGTATCGACTCACAAAGTTTGTCGATCGAAATAAGCCCCACCCGGTATACTGGTTCAGGAGTTGTAAAACAAATTTTCTTGGTTCGGTACCATACTGCTGTTGGTATGACGCGTTTATTTGCTTTACTTCAACTTAAATTAAAAATTACTAAATAACCATTCCAAAAATTTTGTTATTAGGATTCAGACCCCTAGATGCTGTAGTTTGAATTTAGACATGTTGTACGAAGAGTTTTTGAATAACATGTCGAAATCCAAACCACAGCATCTAGGGGGTAATATCAAGAAAAAAATCCCAGTAACGAAATTTTTGGAAAGGTTATCCAGTATTTTTAAATTTAAGTTTACGTAAAGTAAAACAATTCAGGGAGACCGCAGCTACGCGCACCTGCTTGCACAACAAGTTGCATATCACGAAGGCGAACGGAACTGTTGCGTTATGCGGACAGCTCCTACACATAGGACACCATAATCTCGATTACGTGGGCGTCATTAGTGATTGCTTATTACTACCCGTGTGTGAACTACACGAACAATGGGAGGTTGGGGGTTGAGTAGTAAAGGCTTCCTTAAGTGTTTGCATTTTATTTCCCGTGTGGCGCGCCATTTCCGTTCGCCTTCGTGATATGCAACTTAAAGTGCACGAAGGACGTATAGTTGCGGATTCCCTGCGTTGTTTTGCCTAGCTTCAACTTAAATGTAAAAATATTAGAATACCTTTCCAAAAATTTGTTGCTAGGATTTCTTGGTTTATTTTAATACATAGATGCTGTGGTTTGAATTTCGACATGTCACTAAAAAAAATACCTTTTTTATCGGAACTAATAGAAATCGGCCTGTGGTTCACGTTTCTGGCTGCAATTGTTCTCGAATCTACGGAACAGTCTTAATAGCGAATGACACGTCTCACACACGAGGGTATTGCCTCATTTGACTATGCTTTCTACTGTGTACAGATCAGACCATTTAAAGCCAATTTCTATGCGACTCCATCTTCACTTACTGTTACCTGCATATTTTTTCCCTATATTACTAAAAAAAATTAATGAGGATGGAAATGGCAAAACTATTAAACTTCGTCATTTGAAATTAAAAATTAGCATATTCAGACCCAGCGCATCCGCTGTTCATCGTAATCTGAGCTTTTTTGAAATCCCTGCTAAAGATCTACTTGTATGCACATCGTGTATTCTTCCGCCATATGTAAAGTTATCATCGTCATGGGTCTGATCACTCTATGCAAGAGTCGGTCAAGTAAACCTGCGGGATTATTATAAAAGTAAATTTTTTAAAAGTTTGCCAACTCTTACACTTACATGCATTAGAAAATGGCAGCGAGCAAACAACATCTTTTCGGTATTTTCAAATGTCTATCTGACAATTTTAATTCAACGTTTAGATGTAGAAGTACTTTCAATCCGTCATTACCAAATATTTACTTGGCTAATGCCACTCTGCATGACCATCAAAATGTGTGATTGACAAGGGATTNGGGGGGGGGGTTGCAGCAGAGGTATTTTTCAAAGGGCGATTTCAAAAATGCTTAAATAACCTGAACAGCCCATGCATATATGTATGTATACATGTAATAAACGAAAGATATTTTCAGCTTTCACTTTACACTGCAAGGTGTAGTGTCCAATAATGTTCCCTTTCATAAGCCGCGCCACTGCTCTGTGTGAATGATTCATATCACTATCACCAAGCACAAAGTCCAAACCCTAAAAATTATTGGTTTGGATAATGACCAAACACTTTTAGTTTAAGCAAGCAAGCATCAAAACCTTGTGTTTTTTGCAACATCTAGAATCTTAAATGTAAGCGTGTCTGAAAGAGTTAAAAAGGGCACGGTCTAGAGTGTATCCATATGTATATTTTATACAGACGCCGTAAGAAAAATTTCAAGTAAACTTTCTAAATTTTAATGGAAGTTTTTAACTTAAAGGTTTATAGTCATTGCATGGAAATTATATCTCGCTGCGAATATAGACATGTTTACCGTCGTTACAATGCAAAGCTGGGAACTTCCCTAAGAAATTGAATATTTTTTAGTATATTTAGAGACGCTACAACGGATGTATGGGACAAGCTTTAAGAATCGCTCTTCCTCTTTTAACAGATTCGCTGACGTGGTACATTTGCGAATAACTCCTTAGACTGTATATGCGTATAAAAAAACCACAAATTGTAATGTGAAGAAAAATTTTACACAACGAAAATAAAGGACTTCGGATTTTGTGAGTTTGTTTCACAATAGCAGAAGTAAAATATTTTCGTAAAGAAACATTGTAATTCTGCAATAGTAAGTCTTATGCCTGTAAAGTGTTTATTAAAATCGTACTTGAATAGGTTATAAGTTTATACAGACTTGTTTTTAATGAAATACTACAGGCAAATATACAACAAATAACAAAAGATCAAATAGCGAACGATTTTAAAGCAAGTTACTACAAGAGTTTTCTGCGAAATAGTGTTCTTTTCAAAGTTGTGTTGCTCTGCGCTGACATTCTTAAAGCATGCCACATTATAATGTCAACATTTGGATTCATTAGACTGGATTATTGCATCAAGAAGTAATTGTAAATCTTGCTTAGCACCAATAATGTGAAATATACTGGTACAGGAATGCCCTAGTGCAGAACGGCTTAGCAAGAGTTTCAAGCATACAAGCAAAAGCGTTTATTGAGAAAACTACTTCATAAATATTCACCAAAATATGCATTTCTTATTTGAGTAAACGTTTTTGGTTCCGAAAAGTCACATTTTGTCACAAAAATAGTCTAAACTTTCCTGCTATATAAAGAAGATAATCTGCAGAAACTTCCCACATCGCATAAAATTATACCTTTATTGAATAAGATAAGTCGCGAAATTTAAAATCATAATTATCTTGGTAATAATTTTTAATATCACTTTACTTGCAAGGATAACAGTGCTTAAAAATTTGACGGTATGGTTTCACGCTATTAAGTTTTTAATCTTTGCACAGTTTGTATTATTTTTCTTCAGAAGAGACCGGTTTCTAAGATAAATAATTAACACTAATTAAAACATAGTCTTAACCTCAGAATGTTCTATTGCAGATTTTAAATATATAAAAATTGTGAAACGTGCTATAATGAAAGCATGTTGAAATCAAGTAGGAGTGCTATTTATATGCCCTTGCTAAAATAATATGCCAAAATTAGTATTTGAGAGAAACAAAAGGACTTACCGCAAATTATGAAACAATAAAAATCATTACAGTAAATAAAGTCAACAAAGATTGAATAATTTACAACAAAGAAGGGAAGCAAAATTGTTTGAATAAACCAATTTCAGACATTTTCAAGTTAAGCATTTCTCTCACAGTAAAGATATAACGAGAAATAAATTCTCGAAAAGACAGAAACGAATAATGTTTTCTTCGTACAAGCGAAGCTTTGAAACAGAATCTTACTCAAGCGAACGTGTAAAAATGTTGTCAAAGAATTCGTTGACGGGTTATCGCGCAATCATTTATATACATCACAGACATTGGACATAATCTCGACGACGTCTTCTTACGACGCTATAGCGTCACATTTAGCCACGCAGAGAATTGTTTGTAACTCACTAGCAGGTTATAAAAAGTTTTGGTTTTGCAGATAAAATAATTTTCTTCCCATTTTGTAACGTCCTCGAATAATTTCAGAATAGAACTATATTTAAATAATTATTTTTTGGATGCATTGATATTTCTACCGATGAATTCTATAGTCCGTATAAAATTTTAACNGAATAATTTCAGAATAGAACTATATTTAAATAATTATTTTTTGGATGCATTGATATTTCTACCGATGAATTCTATAGTCCGTATAAAATTTTAACAGCCAGGTGTTACAATTGGTTTACAGCTGTATTAAATTTGACGTTTTGCTTTTGACAGAGTTCATGAACATCTGTTATAGCATTTTTTTTTTTATAATTGCGTAACAATTTACAGTGTGCTTATTTTATGAATTTGGCATCGCCCTNTCTGTTATAGCATTTTTTTTTTTATAATTGCGTAACAATTTACAGTGTGCTTATTTTATGAATTTGGCATCGCCCTACCTCTGTAGCAGTGATCCATTAAACAACCGTAGTGCCCTGTTGCGTTAGGTGTCCGAGGCGGCCGGCCGGCCGCCNTCCTCTGTAGCAGTGATCCATTAAACAACCGTAGTGCCCTGTTGCGTTAGGTGTCCGAGGCGGCCGGCCGGCCGCCTTTAGGATAAAGTTTCGAGCTGTAAGGTTATGCGAGGCTAGATGGAGCGACTGGACATTCACTGTTTAGTCTTCACTTAGCTAGTTTCTGCGTATCGCCGGGCGATCGATATTCAGGACTTGGCTGTCGACGGTAGCTGCGAAGTAGACCTGACGTTATGTTTTCTGATATTCCATATATTTTTATATGAAGACAATTTCTGCGGTTGTATGAGTAAAAATGGAATATATTGGTTTTAATACATCGCCAATACTTTTTATAAGCACACTTCATGAGTGAGTTTTTGAATACAGGGGTCTGGACAGTTTTACGATTGGAAGTTCAACGAAAATGGCAGCGGTATTGAAAAATACGTAGTGCAATATTGCTCGCAAAAGAAGGGAAAACAACTGCTTGTCCTACTATATTTCAGTCAAAAATAATCTGACGCGTGTAAATTTTTATGAGAACTGACATCTACCTTATNCTGCTTGTCCTACTATATTTCAGTCAAAAATAATCTGACGCGTGTAAATTTTTATGAGAACTGACATCTACCTTATGAATTGATTTTGAAGTGTTATACACATATACTCGTAGTTATACTACAAAAAAAAGACCAAATCTAATTGGTCAATTTAATAAAAAAAAATTTGCAATAGCAAGGCGTCTGCGATAGCCGGANCTGCTTGTCCTACTATATTTCAGTCAAAAATAATCTGACGCGTGTAAATTTTTATGAGAACTGACATCTACCTTATTAATTGATTTTGAAGTGTTATACACATATACTCGTAGTTATACTACAAAAAAAAAGACCAAATCTAATTGGTCAATTTAATAAAAAAAAATTTGCAATAGCAAGGCGTCTGCGATAGCCGGAANAAAAAAAAGACCAAATCTAATTGGTCAATTTAATAAAAAAAAATTTGCAATAGCAAGGCGTCTGCGATAGCCGGAAAATACAATTCAGCAGGTAGATAATGGATTACAGTACAGAGAAATCAGCTTTTCCAAACCTCCAGGCCTTCACAAAGGCATCGATAAAGAAACATCTTACACGACATCACACAAATGTGGCTACGAGGAAGTTCCTGAATGGTTGTCATTAAACATCTTTCAGACTTTGTTAAAACACTTCCGGTTGACTTTTGCAATTTTCGCACTGATTTATGAAAACCGTAATTTGACGGTACCCCTAATTCAATATACGTATTCCGAAATACCTTTTGTCATTGTTTAAATAAACTCTTTTGTCAGGTTTCACGAACAATGAACATGCATTACTTTCCAGCTCATTGATTCTGGTGTCGGAACAAATGCTTTGTCGGCTTAAAGTACAGTTCGCATTATAAAGTATATGTTATGAGCACATGAAACCATACATTAAATCGACCTTCAAAGTGATAAAAGAAATTCGGTAGAGAAAATTTCCTGTTTGGTTGAAACTGGTTATTATACACTAGCACTACTTACTTCCTAAGTGAGAGCAGGCGGCAAGTCAGGAATAGGTTCAAAATAAAATACTTTGTATTTTATTTTAAATTTTGTACAACATATAATTAAAATATTTATGCGCACTTTAAACAATGTGCTCCCATTTCATGAACGTCTGATTAAATCTCTTTTTCTCGGCTGAGTTAGGTGTCATTTAAATGTTAAGAGTTTTGCAACAACTTGTGTAAATAAAGAATTTTTTATGAAATGATTGTTTTCATTTAACCTCTTCTTCGTCAGCACGACTGCGCAAGCTATATAAAACAATATCAGTAAAGCTGGGAAACTGTAAATTGCCAACAAACAGAAATAAACCGTACACAAATATTTGTTTATCGTTTCTTGTTGGTGACTTGAGATTAGTAAGTTATGTTTAAAGAACTTAAAAAAACCTTTAAAATTTTAAAACTTATTCGTTTTGGATTATTAAGTTGTGTTAATAATTGATAATGAAAATTCGAGGAAACTAATTTGATATTTAGGATTTTTTTTTTCCGTACGTTGGTTCTTTCTAGAGCAGTTATAGCAAACGTATTGTATATTAATATCCTGCTAAAAATTNCGCGCGCCCACACACACACACACAAAATACACACACGTCCTTGACCAAACAGAAAATTGGACACTGCCTATTTCAAACACAAACATTGTTCCCAGTATTTTAAAAATTTAATTTCCGTTGTTTTCATTCTCTAATAGCGCGTGCCATTAATAGAGGGCTTAAAAAAACGGAATTATTTTAAACGATGGAAAGGTAAGCTTGATATAGAACTTTTCTAATATGGACTAAATGCATCTAAATAACCTCGAATGTGTTGGTTTAACGAGGAAACAAAATGAACAAAATTGGCCTACGTTCAAGAAAATTGCAGCNTAAATAACCTCGAATGTGTTGGTTTAACGAGGAAACAAAATGAACAAAATTGGCCTACGTTCAAGAAAATTGCAGCATTAATATCTATGAGATTTTTAATCGCATGAGATTACGTTGCAAATAATCCACGTTAAGTGGAATAATTAGTATCGTCTGGTTCTTTTCGATGCATGGAAATTCGTCTGCCGGCTGTGCTGTTATTTAATAAATATAATTGTGCATAGTTTCATTCGGGCTATCATGATTGTACCAAAGTGAAACGTAAACGGCTTACAGGTTGCACAAAATAAAACAATTTCTGTACTAGTTACAAATAAAACTCTGGAAAGATTTTCTGGCGACTCTACAGCTGAATTATTGTGCATTGGCAACACAGTTGTTTTTTTAAAACGTACGAAATTGTTAATGCAGCTCAATATTTACACTAAACTTGACGTATACAGCACTTGCTTGTTAAAATTCAAAATTAGTCTTGCCCATTCCACACAAAGATGTTGTGAAATTTGTTGTAATTAATTTGTAGTGCTACAAAAGTACCTCTGGCAACTTCTTTCCAAAGACTTTGTTCTACAAATTACAAAAAAAAAAAAAATGTTTTTCATTGAAAGAGCCAGAGATTCCGTCTACTCGACTGTCGGTACTTGTTGACATGGTGGTCTACAGGATGATTCTAAAATCATGGGACAAACATTGAAGGATGGTAGAGCTCACTAAAACAAACCATTATTGTATAGGAATATATGGACGGGAGTGACGCGTTGAGGCACAAACACAAAAATAGCACATTAAATGCAACACGTTGTTTATTTACAACGTCGCCGCTAAATGCCTTTTTACAACAATGTTTATAATCATTGCTCAAAATTGCTACCACCGACAGTAATGCAAGCTTGGTAGCGTTGGTGGAGTGATTGGCGAACAGATTCAAATACGCCGGGTATTTCACGCACGCGTGCAGCCGCACAGGATAGTTGAGCGACGAGGTCTTCAATGGAATCAACTGGAGTCTCGTAAATGAGGGCTTTCAAGTGTCCCCATAGGAAAAAATCGAGACTCGATAAATCTGGCGATCGTGGTGGCCATCGGACTGGCCCACCACGCTCTCAACGCCTCAACGCGTAACTCCCGCCCATATATTCCTATACAATAATTGTTTGTTTTAGTGAGCTCTACCACCCCTTAATGTTTGTCCCATGATTTTAGAATCATTCTGTATACCGTTCTACGTTTGCCTAGTAATCGACACATTATTCCCTGTCAAGAGTTTGACGTGTCTCGCCCAAACCTGAGACTCGAGAATTCTCGCAGATATCATCACTCGCCATTCCTGGAGATCGAACATTAAAACTCCACCCAGAAGACTGTCATCCTACCTACTGAGTTGCTGTTTTTAATGTTTAATTCGTCCTTGACTACGGAGAAATAAAATGTGTTCTTATATCTCTGCAAACTCTAAATTTTGTAACACAATTATATGTCTGAGGCATGTGCTTCAACCGTTAACAGACGTGCACGCAGAGGTTTCACGCCAAGGATAAGTTAGTGTGGAAAATGAAAACAGGCGATGACATGATTAGATCGACAGTTGGATGCAACTGGATTCAGGAATAGCAATAGTATTCAAACTAAGCTAGAAAATGCAATGTGATATGAGTATACCTCTAGGGTAGGCGTGAAGCTGTAGAGGTAGTTCTGTATTTAATTCAAGGTCTCTATAACATTTCGAAAATAAATTTAAGTAATTCTGAAGTATTCACTGGTAATATTACATTGTAAAATATGGCGAGTGTTTCTTACAAAAGAGTGTATAATTTGGAGTGCATTAATAAATTCGTTCTATTTCGTAATATTTTTAAGTTTTTCTAGTCTAGACATAAAACTATTACAAACGAACTCGACTCCGAATTTATTTTCATTTATTTCTTTAAGTTTTATAAGTAACTTGCAATTTTCATTTCACATATAAAAACATACCTGCTGAATAAAATTCACTGGTACACGTAAAGCCCTAAGAGAATGAAAAATATATATATATTTCCCACGCAACCAATGCCTGTAACTGTTTTTAGAAAAAAATTAATTACATAAAAAATTTTCGGTATCCAGTGGGGGTGAGGGATATGGCGGATCTTATGTAAACTACGAGGAAATATAAAGGTATTTCGGGTTAACAAATTTTTTTTGCGGGTTGAGCGGAGCCTCTCTGAAGCAATTATACATCCCCTGCTTGTATCTGTGTATATTTGAACCTCCGAATTCGATACATATTATGAAAAACACACGAGGCGGGTGTCGTGCGACATCGCTGGATTGCTTCGCGGCGTTTTTCATTTTCCAATCGAGTTCTCAGAGCAGCGCTGCGTTGGCGGAGATCTGGAAAAACTAAAAGAAAGCGAGACGAATGGACTGATAGAAATACTGGAGAGCGATAAAAATAAAGAAAGAAAAAAAGCCAATTGGGTCTCTAACTCCCTCAAGAACCGAGTTCTCCATTCCTCGTGATCAGAATTTGTTTCCGATCCGCAACAAGCTGCCCCGATCCACCATGCAACTTTCATTTTCTCTCCCTTTTTAACTCCTCCACGCCTCGTCTTCTGCAGTATGTTTCACTTGACTTCTCCTTCTGTTCCATTTTCCGCGGATTCTTATCCCACTCACCGCCTGTCGCGACCAATTCGCCCGCCAATGAATATCCTGGTTTATCCATTTTATCCTCACGCCTGTCTCGGTTCACGAAGATGGATGAAGAACCAAAGTAAAACTTTATCTTGTCACCAGGATCTCCGCTGAGGAGTCCTGCTGTGAGCGGAATAAAGAGAGTGGCTCTGCCGCCATATCCCATCCTGTACAGCTGCAAAGGACATCAAGGGACAGTCTCCTTGTTAGCAGTGCCACCAGAACGCTGCTGACTCCAGCCACAATATAATACGTAGCGAAATATAACTACAGGTTGCCCAGATCCTGTCATATGGAGGTCAACCAATCAGCTTGCCGGTTTTCAATTTCGGGCCACAGCGATCAAGGCGTAATTCAGCTACTCAACTGTAGACGTTTTCACTGAGCCTATCTGGTCGTACTGTACAAATTTTGTTAAATTTTCGTGGGAATGTTTGTGATTTAAAGAACATTCAACAGCACTATGGAAGGATTACGTCTGGAAGGTTTTCACTCCAGTTCCGTGCATTAACCGCACTAACTTCTCGTTCATTATGTTCAGATTCTTTGTTAGCCTCAATGTATGCAATAAATAGGGTATAATACAAGGTACTTCACTACAAAACATCGGTTTGCGAGAGACCACGAACAAAAGGTAAGCGATTTATTCCAAAGAGGGGGGGGGGGCATGTGAGACAGGAGCAGGGATGCTGCCACTGAATTATCCGCCTTTAAAGAACACGTGCGTGGATGTACGTTAAAGAGAAAATAATCGTGATTAATTTTACTAAGTTTTTCTTCACCTTTGAACAATGCCCAGTGTTGGTAAACTTAGCCGAAGTCATCTAATATATTTATTAGACAACTTTATATATAAATATATATATACATACATACACCAAGTAAATAACAATTCGTGGACGCAAATGAATAATAAATCGATTTCCCCATTCCAGCACTAGACAAAGAAATGGTGCCGTAACACTAGTTTTAATGAAATTATCGACAGATGAAATTCAAGTTAACAGTTTACGTGCTGTAACTATTGTCCTGTTCTAAAGTTGATATAATAAGTGCGTAACTAGTAAATAGCTCTAGCTGATACGCTTTAGAAGAAATGCAGGTCCTTCGTTGCTAAAATTTTCTATTACAACTATTTTAAAGATCACTATTGGTTTTCTGTTTTGCAGACCCAACTTAACACGCGAAACATCCACTACAATTGGTATTAGAGAAGTAACGAATAGATTCAAAGTGACGGTTTTTTCGGGTTTATTATTATATTTCGTGTTTTCTGTAAGGCTTAGACAATAATAAACATTTAAGCCATTTTTTAAAATATTATGCAATGTAAAATTTTAAGTAACTGATTAAAATTCTCATGAATAATTATTTCCTTGTTGATCTGTATATGAACTACATAATGCNAAATATTATGCAATGTAAAATTTTAAGTAACTGATTAAAATTCTCATGAATAATTATTTCCTTGTTGATCTGTATATCAACTACATAAAGAAAGNGTAACTGATTAAAATTCTCATGAATAATTATTTCCTTGTTGATCTGTATATGAACTACATAATGCAAGTGTGGTTTGGATAGGAGTGAGAAGGTATAAATTATATTTAACGCAGACTGACGACAGCTTGGTGGCCTTGCGGATCCTAGATGTTTGGGAAAAACTATTTTGCCTCGATAGTAGTCCGCTGATACAAACCTCTTTAACTTAGGTTAAGCGAACTGATAAAATGTCAGCTGCTATCATAATTCGATGGCGTATTTCTCATAGCAAAGTTCTGTGTTTGTAGCCATCGAGTGTGATGAGACTCACAATTTGTTTTTTCTAAATATTTGGACTTTTATTGTAAAAGACCTCAAGTTTTTTTTATGTCGATAAGAATTATTANCAATTTGTTTTTTCTAAATATTTGGACTTTTATTGTAAAAGACCTCAAGTTTTTTTTATGTCGATAAGAATTATTAATTATTTTGCAACACTCAGAAAATACTTTTAAATTACACTAGCAGATTTAAACTTCCTCACCAGCTCTATGTTCACTAAATATATTGCTTCATTTCAGACGTACGACTGTTTCTTGTCCGGGTAGGTGAAATATTATAATGCGGAAATTTATATTTGTCATTNGCTTCATTTCAGACGTACGACTGTTTCTTGTCCGGGTAGGTGAAATATTATAATGCGGAAATTTATATTTGTCATTAAGTAATTATTAGCAAAAATATTTTGTCATGTAATATTTTTCTTATATAATTTTAACAGTACTTTAAAATAACGCAATTTTATAAACAAAACGTAGAATAACAAAAATTATGTTATTATCTCATAAATTGTAAACTATTTTTAAAAAATCGCTGCTTTCAAAAGGAAAACGTTTTCGTTAAAAGTCTACGTTATGGACAAGTTATTTATTTCTTGAACTATCGAATTTATTTCTAAATCATCACTGGTGCATTATAAGGACTGAATTTCTATTTCACAGATGAACCAAATTTTTGGAATCAAAACAACGGTGGTTTTGCTATCCATTTATATTATGTACTGTAAATAACTACATGCATATTAACATTAATTAAAATATTAAAATTTGCGTATGATCTATTTAGTATACACAACTGAATAAATATTGGATTTTGTGTAAATTTCTAACAGAATTGTTAAGTGTTTCGCAGGTATATTATGTGTCACAATAATATCCGCTGAGAATTTTCTACCCTTATTTAAAACGTGCTACCGTAGGCAAAATTACAAATTCGTGTTTTCAATGCCAGAATTTACCAAAACAGATACTTTGTCTCATCTATCTGTCCGTCTGTCTGTGCGCTTATCACTCGAGAACCACGTATCCGATTTACGTGTTTTTTTTTTAATTCATAGCTATGTTCTTTGGTCAGGTTTTAGTACATATTTTGTTACGTAAAGTAACACAAGGAATACGCAGTGACGATAATAGTGAATCAAGTCGAAAAAAAAAAGTTTGCCGCCAGCTCTCTTTCTTCAAATACGCTGTCTAAACCGTTAAAGATGGATCAATATCACGTAGTAAAGAATCGTGTAGAATAAAAATACCTATAAAAAAACTCCGCGGTAGCATATATAACTAAACAATAATTCTGTAGTCCACGCGAGCGGAGCCGCGGGCACAGCTAGTACCGAATAAAATTTATTTATATTCGAAGATAAGTATTTTACGTAGGAACCGCAAACAATTTCATTCATAACACACCCATACAGCACTTAAACTGATTTTCTCCGCAGAGGTGTCATGAAGACGTTTTGCAAAAAAAAAAAAAAATCATGACAGTGTTGAACGCCGTAAGTGTTCTGCCTTGCGGGCCCGCGTATCCTCGTGTTTTATCCAGTTGCAGTTGTGATCGCACGATGACGCCTGCCCTCTCGTGCCGAACACTCGACCGCAGAGCATCGTTATTCCATTGCCGGCCAGCGAGTACACTTGAGGGCGGGCAGGGGCAAGCCACCTTAATTGACCGTGCATCCACCCGGCGGAGCGGAACTTGCCAGGCCGCTGAACGCGGTGGTTAGCTGCCTATCAATAATAGCATTAACTCCGCCAACACGGCGAGCGCGTTGAACACAAACGTGAACTGCAGTCTCTTCCCTTCACCGCCGCGCGATGGGTTTCCGCCACGAGAATGAATAATTTAAAACGTTATTACGTGTGGGTACTTGTAAAAGAGATTGCGGTATCTTGGGAACTACGCTACAAAATAACTTAAAAAATCGTATGCAGTTTCCAAGATTCCAAGAATTAAAGTAAATATACAGAGTGCGCGAACACGAATACAAATTGTTACGAACTAGCTTTTCTAGCTAGCCCGTACTTGAAAGTATTTAGGGACGTAGCTCAATAATGACTCATGATTCGGTAGAGCACAACAGTATCTGATGAGGTTTATTAACATTAAGCTATGCAGTTGCTATTTAAATGGTTATTGATCGGGGGAGCTTTAAATTGAATACCAAGATGACGATTAATTACTTTTAATTCACGCCATTTTATTTAAACCTAACTGGAAAGTCATCACCTTGTTAATGTTGCCGGAGGCTGATTCTACGATACCGTTAACGGCGGCAGGACACCCATATTCCTGGTCTGCTTCGCTGGTCGGGTCGACGTCCAAAGGACTTAATACGAAAATACCACCGTCCTGGTGTTACGCCAGCCTATATCAAGCGCGTGGCTCTGCGGCCCCACTCAGTGACCGGTGGAGGGGATTTCTGCAACTGTCTTCATTCGCAAGGATCGACGACCAAATTGTGGCGTTGCAATCCCGCTCGTTTCCAGGTTTAATGTTTGAAGGTGTGATCAGGCAAGCCGTTCAGCTAAAGCCTGATCACACCATAACAAAATGTATAAACACGATACCAAGAAACAAATAAAAATTACAGCACAATGCCTACAATTAGAGATTAATGCACATAATATCCAGTTACGTGAAAATGTGTCACCCATATTCAGGCGCAATCACAAAGAAGAGAAGGGGAGGGTGGTCAGGACCTCAAATTTAGGTTAAGTACTTTGCATTTCAAAACAAACAACAGAAGCGTTTGTTAAATAAATGAGTTATCATGACAAATTGTTGTATTATGTTAATAATGTAAATACTCAAATTATACTCGACTTGTAAAGTATTAGTTTTGCATTTATTATTTTTCCATATGTGAGGTGCAACTCAAAAATTTAAATAGCCTACTCTATCGACAACCTGTTTTTATCACACACATTCGAAGTTTTATAGTGAATTTGAACTTCACATCGTTAACGATTGGCGCTGAAATTAAATTGATTTCCTCCCGTATTCGATCCTTTAGGCATTGGATGTTGGGTAGTGAACAAGATTTGAAAGTCTCGAATTTCAAATAACCCCAAGGGAAACAATCATATCCGTAACGGTCAGGGGTTCTTGAAAGTCAGGAGAATGTCTCCATTCTTGCACATGAGATGACTGGAAAGATGTTCCTGAGCACGGCTATGGACATTCGTGAGGTATAATATGTAGCCCCCATCTTGCTGTAGAATGTGGTTGCATTGACATGAAGATCAGAGAACTGTGGAACTAAACATTTTTCTCCCAAAATATGAGCATAACGTTCTGTAATGTCAGTAACAGTGTTGCCGTTTCCGCCTTCAAAACAACAGTCCGGAAAACTCCAAGTTATGATATGCCACACCACGCTATCACAATCTGACTATGAAGTGGCTTCTCGTGGAACCTTTGAAGATTCCCGTGTGACCAGTGATGAAAGTTTTGCTTGTTTGCAAATCCCGGAAGAATAAAATTGGCTTCGTCGCTCGTAATGAGACTGTTGATAAGGTAAGGATTCTCTTTCATATATTCCAAAACTTCCAAATGAAAGAGTTGTTTCTTTGCGTTGTCATCAACAGTCAGTTAATGCACACTAGAAATTTTTATGAATGGTACTGCAGTTGTGTGCAACTTTATCTTGCGATGCTGTCAGATATGCCGAGTTCTAATGCGCGCGTTCGTGCGAAACGTTTAGGACACTTGGCGAAGGCTTCTTCCACTATTACAATATTCTGTGGTGCGCACACGCGTTTTTCACCTCCACCTCTCTTCTTTACAGTATATTCCGTTTTCTAAAAGATTTTCCCTACGCTTTGATTGCACGAGAAGAAGTAACTGGATTATTATGCGCGAGATTAAACGAGCACGAAATGCAGGCTGCGCGGCCAACTAACTTTTGTTTTCGTAAAACTGTTTCACAGCGAACGAGCGTTTTTCCCCGGTCCACGACTACTTCTCGACTTAACACCATTACCTGAGTATACGGTAACGTTTGGTTGTCCAGATGGCAGCACTTCCGTTTTATTCTTCCTCACATAACTTGCTAATGCCAGAGTTGCTAAATCGCCCGTTTTACCACAGCATCCTGTATTTTTATCTTAAGCATACATTTGTAGGAAATATCAGCGCATACCTTTAAATGTACCAAGCTGGTAATGTCAGGATAAAAAACAAAAGCGTCAAAAATATCATAGAAGGCAAATGTATGAGCAAACATATTTAATAATTCAACTGGAAATAATACGAGTCTTCTCCAAAATGTTTGTTTTGAACGATAGAACGGAAAGCTTGTGAGGATAGTTGACGTTAGGTACAGTCGTCAACAGAATGCCAAGATGACTGGTTTGTTGTGAGATTTCTGAATATAGGTTGCGAGTCGTAAATCAGAAGACTTGCTTCCGCGTGACCGATCGGGGAGTATTGCATAATTCTTGAATCATAAGTTTAACGTCTTCGTACACTGATTTCTGCTTCACGGTGGGGAAATTTTAGCACTGCTGTAAATCGTCTATTTGGCGAGGCAACGTCTCGTGTATTGAAGGAAACACCATTCAGTGTAAATGTGGTAGCCTACTCGTGCGGCAAGCGATCGTAACTCTAAACAAGCTACAGAGAAGTGGCTTGCTTATACGCGATAAGCACAACATTTTAGAAATAAAACATTAAGAAATTTTCTTACATTTAATTTTATATAAATTTATTGACCGATAACATGGATGGAGCTCCCCCGCAGGAAAATACGCTGGACTTTCGTCGTCGTGGTTGGTCGTATACGACCACAAGCGAACCTTCGCTTGGATTTTCATATCGCTCAAAATGCCGTCCGAGTTCATGACACGATGCTGTGTGCGATTCTGATTTCCTCGAGCACTCTAAATAACCTTTGACCTTCCTCCAACTTTCTAATGATTCCAAGTCGGATAAAGTCGTGTCCAGGTAATATCTACGGGACTGCCTGTTGGCCGTATCAGACTTCAAACAACAACTCCATGTCGTTCAACCTGATGTGTGTGGTACAATAGCTTCCACTCGTGCTTTACACTTTTGCACACTCCCACAGTACGCCATGCTGCATGTATGAGCATCCTCGGTCTACCAGACCCTAGGCGATCTCCTCGTTGGTCTGTCAGTAAGTTCTGCCATTTCGTTGCGCTGTTTTGTTGATTTTTTTTTTACATTGTCCTTAGTTTTGGCACACGGTGTAGCTACAGCTGTACCCGAGAGAAGGGATTGACGAATAAGTTCAGCCTTCCAGCGACCGTCGCTCGAAAGGTGACTCGAATTTATCAAAGAATGTGATGTTTTGATCATTAACAAATATATGTTAAGATAGTAGTCTATGAATATAATATTTAAAACTACAACGTGTCTCTTAACAATGACGTCGGCAACTTGTATGACCGAATTTGTTAAGAGGACTGCAAACACGATGTTTCGAGTTCGAATCTCCAGTAAAACACTAATAGTTATTTTTCAGATATAATTATTGACTTGTTAATTTACAACCCATCCCCTTCATCTGCATTTAGGTTCCAATAGCGGTTGTGTTAAAAAAAAAACGATTCGATAACCTTGAAAGTTGTGGAATTTTTATCAGTTTTCCGTTTCAAACAATATTGGAACGTAGATCGTTGTTGAACGCGTCCTGGAAGGCTTCGTCACAAAGTGCACACGCGATCAGTGTTTTGTTTTGTTTTGTTTTCGCCCTGCGGTCAGGAACGTCCACGGCGCATACACACGCAAACTCGCTTGCAAAACAAACGCCGCGTCCTTTTTGCGAGATGACAATGCCCCGCGCCAGTCGTAATTAATTTCATTACCGGGTTACGGGCGAAGCGAGCCGCTGCAGTCGATGCCGGCGAGGGTCATACGGGGAACTGGGACCGAGCAGTGGGGCTGGCGACCGAATCAAATTGCTGAAATGTGGGTCAGTTGCTCGCAAAAACAGAGAGTTGGAGAGATTTCGTGGCAGGTCGATAGAAGTTTCAGTCTTGATTTGAGGTGTTATCCGTAACGAGAACACTTTTCAGGACATTTGTGTAGCGCCTTTTCATTGCTCTCGTCAGCTGATCTGCACAGTGTGTGAATCCAGTGCCTCCGCCACGCGTGTCTGGAGCAACAGTTAATGATTTTGATGATACATAATTCGTCACAAATAAATGACGTAACTTTCGCCAATTATATTAATTCTGCATATATGAACGATTCAGTCGACTGATGCATGATGCAGTGATAACATCCACAATCTGTGGTTGAGCAATGACGATTAAATATTAGTTTCAGAGCTGCAAATTTCTCACTGTAATCTCATCAAATGCCATTTTTTTTAATTCTGATGACTTCAGCTTCTAGAATGACTAGCATGTGATAGTGCCAGAATCAAAACTGAGCATGCGAACCTGCACTGCAGACCTGCAATTGGATCCTCCGGTTCTGGGTTTCTGCATCTGAATGACAAGGGTCGGACGTTCAGTATCTATGAGGATGCCCGCAGAATCTCTCCCAGGACAGCACAGCTGGCTCCGCTTTGCGCCAGCTTTATTACCTTCGTGCTCGATACTGTTTTGGAAATGAATTACATTGGAGATCTCCTTTTTAATGTTTTCTCGCCGCCTTTTCCCGTTCTCTCTCCCTCTCNGGTAAGTAAACATTTCTATTCTTGGGGATTTCACACATCACATGCCGTACTTCCAGGAATGCTGCGTGCTCTATGGAGTAGAGGTAATTCTGAAATAACAGTACGATATGAACGAAAACGTAAAACGAATTATATCCACAAGATCATCTGAATAACATGTTTCCTAATTACATAAAATATATTTTGATATTTAGATTTCTTAAACGTAATGATTAAAGGGAACTGCAAAAAGAAGCTGCTCAATTAAACTGGGAAAAGGATTTCACTTAAATTTAAAAGTACTAAATACAGAACTTGCAAATACTAACGTCAGTGAGATTTACCGCGGAGAGAGAAACTTAGTTAGATTTATGTGTAACTGTCAGCAAATACATACATGAAACGTTTTTCTCTCGAGGCCGAATGCTAACGGTTTATTTGGTAAGACATTTTGTGCCTGGTGGATTATAACGCGTTGCAGTTTTAGGTATTTTTTTTGCTTATTATAATAATATTAATGATTCACAAGAAATTTTGAGAAAGTACCATACTTAAAAGGATAAGAATTAGAGGACATAATAATAATAACTACAGTCCATTCTCTGTTACTTCACACATTTTTAAAGCCCTGGTAAAGTTATACTTCCAGGATATTCCTCCGCTCCGTGCAAAAAATTCTGAAAAATGGCACCAAACGGCAGCGCACCGAACTCGCGCGCACTCAATTGCAATGATATTTTGCATGAGAACTATTTCTTCCTAGGTGCTGCCAACACACGTGTTTCCTCATTGTTCTTTTTTCATATTTATGGAAGAGGAGGTATGATTATTATTAATAACTAAAATATATCTTAAAATAAAAATTTTATGAAAAATAAGATACTTTCATGTCAACAGTCATAAAACGTTTACGATTCGTGGCATATTTAGGAAATAACCAAACACGCCATACATGAGGTGATTTTTCAAAGGTTTGATTCAAAAAGTGGGAAGAAACTTCGAATTGGCTATATATTTGCATTTGCGTGACATGCCGATGTAAAAGTACATGAGATATAACCAGGCACACTGCGAAGTTGCTTGACATCGAACGCACGAACGCCAGAATGTGTGTTGAGTATGCAGCCACATGACCAAATACACTTGCATTTGTGTTGCGAAAAATTTTTTTTTTTTTTTTTTTTTTTTTTTTCATCTCTTATCCGGTAGAAGAAGAGGAATAGTAGAAGGAAAGGAATAGAAACACTTCCGGTGAACTCGGAAAGACATCAAGGAAGTCGTTTTTCGTATTGCGAACGTGTGTTTGGAAATTTCCAACACACACACCCACGCGCAGACACACTTCGAAACCAAATGCTCAGGCTGCTCCTTCTGCATGGATGCTGGATGCACGGGGAAACTCCGAAGAAGCGCTGCTCGTAACTTTGGTACCGACTTCCAGAAAAGAAAATGCCAGGAGTACCGCGTGAATTTCCAGTGTAGCGGGCACACTTCGTGCGCCCCAGATATTCTCACGTAGACGTGACACGAGATTAGGTGGGCGCGAAAAGTTCTTCTTACTTCTCTCCCCGTTAGCAAACATGACCATGAGGATGTAGGATACTTAGTTGCACTCCGAAACAGAGGAGTTGCACATAAGATGCCGAGAAGCCTGAACATTCCCGGCGATATACACATTTTAAAATTTATGAATGTGCAGTTTTAAAGCATTGTAAATTGAGGGTGGGGGTGACAAAGGAGACATCTGCTCCCCTCCTCCAGTCCGTCAAGCGGGCGTCAAACCTTTCGAGATTTAGTTAGACCAACAAGAAAACTATACACATATACAGCGGCAGTTGTGAACTGTTGCACGGTAAGTTGTGTTTTGCTCTGTGCTATACATAACCGTTTGCTAATTCACACATCGGCCACTTTAAAGTGGTAGTGCATTTGACGCCACAGCACGTGTGTAATGGGTGCCTCGTCACTTTCTCGTGAGTGGCCGCAGTACATTCAGTTTCTCCCGACTCCACTCTGGTTACTGGTTCCTACTGCGTGCGCCGAGTGTACAACACTGAGCAAGCATCATCTTACCTCGTAACACTTCACCACACGTCACTCTATGTTATAAATATAATGTTTCTTAGTTAATGTATATTTACGAAGAATTGAGTGCAGTACACTCTAACCTGGAATCAGTGTTATCAATCAGTGAAATAACATTCACTGAAAGTCAGTTGATAGCTACTGCCGACTGCCAAATCAAGCAAATGAACTGGAAACAAGTGACACGTGGCAGTGTAATTCTCGACATTCAAAGGGAATCACAAATAATTCTGTGAAATTCAGAAATCGTGCTAATCAGTTATCTTACACTGATTATCAGTAACTAAATTTTCACTCGTTATCACTGATTTGGCTCAATTCTCACTGTTTCAGATTTCCTATCCTCTTGTTTATGATTGTCGTGATGGTAAGGTGAAGAGATTTGGGCGGTTCCAAACATCGAGGTCTTGAGAGCCGATGAGAGTGAAGTGAGGTATGGAGCAGCGCAGGAATGCAAGGGCGGGAGAAACAGGAGATCCCGAGAAAACCCGTCGACCAGCGGCATCGTCCGCGAAAATCCGCGAGACCCCGCCGGAAATCGAACCCGGTTCGCCTTGGTGGGAGGCGAGTAGTCTAACCACTACACCACCGTGGCCTCTATGATAGTCGTATTGGCAGAAAATCAGTTCATTGTTGTAACACGGAGAAAGGTTTTGCGCAGTTAGCGAAATCACTTCCCCATATTCACTTTACGCATCGCAAGAATTATACTTTAACGGATCCGTTTTACTGATTTATTAACGGAACTGCGTTTCCGATTAGAACTCTTACACTGCGCTACTGGTCTCAAAACGTTTATGCATCATCATATTCACGAATCAGGCACAATTTTCTTCCACGGAACCCATTTTTTTGCAAGGCCTTCCCAGTTTTTATCACCCGACACACTTATATTCGCCGCTTTGACACTAAGCTATTTTTCGCCTACTCGATCCGAATGTTTGTTCCATACCAAATTTGTATAGTTGTTATTCTTCTCTGATTATTTAAATATTACATTTACTTTCTTTCTGCATCAGTTCTGTGTTTGAATTCTGAGTTTCTTCTGTCGTAACATACTTCCATAAGCGAGAGCGGGCAGTGTAATATTTTTTTTCTTCAATTTGCAGTTTAGTTCATTCCTTTACTTGCCCATGAATTTTCCCTTCAAATAGCAATAAAATAACTTGATATTTCCTAACCTCTTTATTATAATTGTACGATAGTAAAGCGTCCAGATTAAAGTTATACCTACCTTTGTGATGACATTATGTTTTTTAAAAGTATTTTCGCCCTAGCTTGCAGTGGCCCACTGAAGCCCACAACTTCGGTTTTACGTGCAGATAATTTTAGATTACATTCCGAGTACAGTCTTTTCATGGTTACTTCCAACTTTTCTGAATCACCGCTGAAGTTATACTTTCAGGATATTCTTCCGCCCAATGTAAAGAAAGCTTAACTAAGTCTAAGAAATTACACCAAAGGGACAACGAACCGCATTCTTGCGCAGTCAGTTTAATAATATTTTGCATAAGAACTATTTCTTACTAGGCGTTACCAATACACTTATTTTCTCCCTGCTTTTATTCATATTGTTTATAAATGAAATATAATAATTTTACGATAAAGTTATAAGTAAAATGTCTTTTTAACAAAAAATAATAATTTTTTATTTTTACAGAAGTTAAAAACTATCTTGATACGTGACATATTTAGGAAACAGCCAAACAGGTCTATAAGGGATGATTTTTGAAAGGTTTGACTCAAGAAAGTGCTAAGACACCCTGAATGGACTATATAGATGTTGGGACGGGTGTCACGCCACGGGATGTTCACCTGCTGCAGAGAGTCACGTCCTACATATTTGTCCTGCTTGAGCGACATGTGCGCTGGATGAGTACGTGGATGTCGAGCTTGTAGTCTATTCGCGGTTTCTTCACACTTGTTAAACAAAGCATTTGAAATATCGCCCCATATATGACGCGTTTCGATGTTGCCAAAATATATATTCTGCTCATTTATTCCCAAAGGAATATTCTCTCGGTAGCTACTTTTGGCAATGTTTCAACTGAAGGGTTTACTTATTATTAGATGACATTTTTTTGCCTGATTGATTGGTGATGGTATACACGTTTAAAAATAATAAAAAAAATTTTTTAACAAAATATTTATATTTTATTTTGGTTGTTTACAGATTATTACTTTTTAATTTGTAAACGGATAAACGCCATACCATGAGGGGGGAGGGGTTGTGCCTTAACTTGTTTCTTTTTCACACATTTATTTTCTATATATTCACTCCCAATTGTCGATAACTTTTAGTTATTTCAGGTACCGGTGGTAGAGGCAAGAATAATAAGCAAGATTTTGCGTTGAATATTTACTGCCTTTCTTGCTCAATAACTTTTTCATTCCAACATATTTGATACAAATATTTGTCAGGAAGTAAAATGTGGCCTGATGATTTAGACACCACCAATTTTATACACACAGCTTCTTAGTTATTTTCTCGTTTACTTAACAGATTGTAATTGTTTGTCGTTTACACAATCGCTCTGAACTCCCTGTGAACGATCATACTAACTTTAAAAATCGCGCATTGCACGAAGTAAGATAGAATAGACACCCCAAAATATAGGCTGTTTTTGTTTCGGCGTTGACAAGAGTGTAGTAACTTTGTATTACCATGTAACAACCATGTTGCACTGGAGTGGGTTTATTTGTTACTGCTGTCCCCCAATAGATAATTATATCGTTTATAGAAATTTTAAATCTCTGTTTCGGGCTACAAAATTTATCTCTTGAACAATATTATACCAACTTCTTGCTTCTTTAGCAGTGCTCTTTACAAAAAAAGTCAGTAAAATGATATCGATAAACGAAACATTTAGGCGCATAGACAATGATATTTGGTGTTCCTCATTTCGCGATTTCTGAAGTCATATTACTTCGAATGTTTTGGGAGGAAGTGAAATCACCGGTGAGCTCTGTGAGTCACCTTAAATCTGTTTACCAGCGCTCAAGACTAAAAATCTCTCCACTCCACTCCACGTCCTTTTTCATTGAACTAATCCTACACTTTAATACCACTATCAATGGAATAATTTTGTTTTGAAGAATTTGTAACTTATTTTTATTTTCTATGCATTTGTACATCTCACTTTAACTTCTGAAATAACCAGAAATTTTTTTAACATTGGTTAGGTAACCACGTGCCGTTTTAATTACTTGAGCATTGGTGCCATCAAAATTAAATTTTAACTCGTTTTAAAATTTCAAATTTGTGAAGTTAAGTGAAATATGTCCTTTAGAATACCACAGTAGCTAAATAAGGCAAGAAATATTTAAATTTCGAAATATGTTTCAAATATGTGACGAAAACAAACTTAAATAAAAAAATTTTTATGTTTCCAATATTTTTTTATTTTATAGAAAGATATCGAGTAATCTAAAGACGTGCATTAAACACCAATAAAGGAAGTTTATGATATATTCTTGAGTTATCTAGATAACTCAACTTCCATATCATACACAAGTATCTTTAGTATATATTTTTATATCACAGATAAATCAACGGTTATTTTCCAAAATCAGCACAAAGTTATCTCCATCTATTTTACTGTGAAATTATTTAACGTTATTTTTATAATATTCGTATCTATACTTCTATGCCACCTTAAGTCAAAAGGCTTTTTGTACATTGATATTCAGAAACTCATATTCCTCATTAAGTTTATGTTAAATAGATAGGTAGTCCAAACATTAGAGCTACAATTCACAGACCTGATAACACACCGTTGCAAATTCTAAAAAAAAGAGGAAATGGGGAAATTACAAACTAGAACGACTAATGTACTTATGCATAATATTTATTTGCGAACGAGTTGAACTGTGGATCTTTACACTTCTCCACCCATAATTATATGTGATGTTTCCCAAACACTGTGTATCTTGTATTTGAGAGAGATAAATAATTATCAAATTGGCGTCTGCAATGGGAAAATCCCTTAATATTTTTACGACAATATTCAAAATTACTATTCTGTGACACCGTCTATGTAAGTTTTCTAGCCTGAATAACTTATAATAAAAATTAAAAACTATGTTTCAAAATGTTACATTTCACAAACACAATGTACATGCAAATTTTTTTTAGAAAGGGAGGTTTTCTCAAGAACGTATTTTGTAAAGATGCACATAAGAGCCTGCTAATATACATATTTTCCCCCGGCACATAGGGCCTTCTTGAAATATGTGTTTTGATACACATATCTTGCCAAAGATTCTTATGTATTTATGTTAGGAAATTGGAGAATTTGACTGAGAGAAAGAGAAGATAGGTGTACTCATTAAATTTTACTACCATGGATATTTTTTACACGATTTGGTTTTGTCCTGAAGTTGACATTTTTTGTTTATTACAGTCTTAAAAGTTATATTGTTAATTTTTGAATAACACGATAATGCATTTGCTGTTCTTTCAGTATTTCAAACAAGTGTCAACAAGGGAGGAGATTTTCTTTTTATAGCGTCATTTTCAGTAGCTATCTCGTTACTGGACGGTTTGGGTTCTATTTTATGTAAGCAAGTTTGTTCACGGAATTTTTTTTATTGTAAATTATTACAATGAGGGATGACGATTGGCAGTTTTTAAAATCACTATAGCCTGTAAGAAGCCACGTTAGTAAACATCAGTTTCAAACGCACATTTCTTATACTTTATGTAATCGCACCAAGTCTTGAAAATTAATAAGAAATCAAAATGCTAATAATTGATGTTCCAGTCCGCATAAGTTGCAGTCAACATAAAATGCAGTATTTATTGGTGACGAGTGATGTTTCAGAATTAGTTTAGCGTCAGCTTTACTGACGTGCTGAAGATTAGAAACGAAGGAACAACACCACTCACGTCGCGTTCCAAGAAAAAATATTACCGGAATTTCCGTCAACCGGAAGATACTTATTGCCTTGCGCGCGGCGCGGCGGTAAGAAAAGCAATTAGGGGTTAGTGAGTCCCTGGAGCTGCCGGTAGACCACCAAAAACTCATAACACAGAATTAGGAGGCAGGAAATAATTACAGAAGTAGTCCCTCTGCCCAAGAAACCGGCGGGCCGAGCCCTAATGGCGAAATAAATCACGTAAGTGACGACTGACTCTGTTGCCAACTTTATCAAGAGAATGTCTCTAAATCAGCGAACAAGAATCACCGGGAAAACAACCAGATAGTAATCATCGTATATTTAAAAGCAACATTTGAAATATACAATATATTTGTTTCCGTAACTCGAAATTTTATTTGTTATTGCACGTTAAAGTTGCTTAACACCATATATATACCGTTGTCAGTAATTTAAGCAGATACAAATTAAAATCGGGGGAAAAAAAAAGTGAAATAATTTAATTACGTATTAGCTAGACAAAGCTACATATACACAGTATTATCAAGTCTTGTAAGTTGATAGATCAAGTACTTTCCCAAGGTTGTTGTTCCCAGAACTTTGGTTACGACGTGGTTACGTCATTATTCCCACAAAAGATCCCATGTGACTTCTTGTAAAGCGATGAATCACATGCTGTAAAACGAGTAAAATGCATCTCAAGATATTCATACGCTCTCTCCAGGTGTACATAATACAATATTGATATTATTTTGTATAATACATAATAATTAAAATTGATAAGACAATAAATGTATTTGATGTATTTCTTCAGTGATTTATTTATGATAAGATTATTGTATATCACTGTGAAATAAACAATACTGAAGAGACAAATGTGCGATAATATAACAAACAATTTTCTCTATTTCTTCAAATCACCAGCGCTAATATTTCGACAAGTCGTAACTATGAAATTTAGCCACCAAACAATCTTCTAAATTCACAAGATCTGGTGAGGAAATCACCAAGTTGGCAATTCTGCGGAAGGGAGAGTAGCAGGAGAATGGGCGCGAAGAA
The DNA here is from genome assembly GCA_002778355.1 of Clitarchus hookeri. Classification (NCBI taxonomy): domain Eukaryota; kingdom Metazoa; phylum Arthropoda; class Insecta; order Phasmatodea; family Phasmatidae; genus Clitarchus; species Clitarchus hookeri. The sequence goes on along the minus strand of NQII01008029.1, from coordinate 97,181 downwards.
GGGAGAGGTCGGCGAGGCGCGGCGAGGCGCGGCGAGGCGGAGACAAAAAGATTGGACGCAATCTGAGCCGCAGGATGTGTAGGTGCTTCTCAAGGCCGGCGGGAGGACTTGATTGGACGCCGCCCTTCATCTTAAATTACTAAATGATAACTCAAATGCTGGCTAGCACTCCCCCACTGTCGGCGCTACCAAGAAACAGTGGTACGGTCGGGGATGGATAAACCTTGCCACCCTGCTACAACGTAAAATTAAACGTGTTGTCTACGATTACATTTCATGACAATCTCGCTCACTTTGGATTAAGACCGAATGCTTCATACTGGTGTAAAATAAAAGAACTGCATTCAGGCATCGAGTCTGAAAAATCAGCTCAATGCTCAGTTTCCTAATTATGCTTCTAGCTGAAGCATGTTTCGAGGCATCTGGCTTAATCGGTAATCATCCTATACGAACACTCCTAGTTGCGGTAAGACATGAAATTATTACGATATAGCTAAAAAGGTCTTAAATAAAAGACCGTGTAAACACACGTCCAACTAAAAGTTGCCCTTTTTTGTATTTATTTAATTTATCTCCTGAAAATAACTCTGCAATCCTATTAGTTTCGAAATTCACACAGCATCACAAATGGCGCCACATGTGTAATCCAACTTAAGACAAGCCTTGTCAATCCTTTCATTCCTCCTAAGTCCTGTTATTTCGCTTCACTATCTTCCTCCGTTCATTTGAATTTTTCTTGTATATGTTGGTTGAGTCGAGTGTTATTAACTGCAATTTGTTTCAACTTTTTGCTGTATCAAAGTAGCTCTTTTGTATTGTGAAAGAACTGTATTGTTATGTTTAAGAGATAAACATGCCTAAAATTCGAACGCACATGTCAGTCATGTCAATGCAAGAACCGCTTATGGATCTCTGAAAGCTAAAAGGGAAGCAGTGTTGGTTAAATGTAACGAACTTGTTCAACAACAAAATCAGACTATTAAATAATAATGATGAACTTATTTAAAACGTTAGATTACCGTTTGTCGTGGACAAAAATTACATTTTGGGTAAACAGGAAACTGGAATGTTCATAACCCAGTAGCATGTTGCAAGGAAAACTCAAAGTACAAAGTAAACATATGTAATCAGCTTGGCAATAGTTTATCCCCAGCAGGTTTTTCATTTTCGGTGATGTGTACTACTACAGAATTAGAAACAATCAAGTAAAATCTATCAGAGATCACTGATTTATCTCTGATGAGCACACGTATGTCCTCCATTTACTGGTAAACCATAGCGCCAAAATTTCAGAGAGAAGACCACAGATAGTTTGCACTTATTTACAGACAAACCCAACTGCTTTGTTGAAATTTTTGCAACCATTCCGTTCTAGCTGAAATCATTCTGCAAAAGAAAATCTTTCAATGCGTTTCGTTTTACAGCGTCCGTTTTAAATGAATCATCTGAGAAATGTGAACAAGGTCGTTTTATTACTTGTTAAGTTTTAACATCTGTGCCAATGTTTTATTATGTTATTACAAAAGGAGTCTAGAAAACAACATCTAAGGGCAAGTATGGGATATATCTACCTGGACCACTATACAAATCACATACTTTTTCGTTTCCGTGCCAGCAGAGTTGTTCGTATGAGCCTGCAAAGTCAGTTCGTATTCCATTTTTTTCCCCGTTTGTTCATATCCACAACGGAAAACTTCTAAACAGAAGATTTATTTTTACTGAATTATTCAAAATGAGCTTTACAACTTTGATGGCTAATAGCTCGGAAACAGTGTTCGATAGAAAGTTGCAGTTAGTTTCAAAATGTCCACACACACACACATTTAACGTTTTGGCAGCCACGTTACAATGCTGTGTCTGTTTGTGCAGGTAAGTGTGTGAAGAAAATGGCCACTCCGCAGTAGATGACAAGGGGTGTCTAATGGCTTATAGAGATAAAATACAACACGCAGATACAGCGGAAGTTCCGGAAAATCGCGCCCAGCCACCAGAAAGGAGGTTCAAGTACAACGGAAGAGTCCTGAAGAACAAGAATTCTGGACGACAAAGCACGAGTGCTGCATGTGGCACGGGCACAAGAGACATTTCTCCGGAGCCCCAACAAAATCATTCCGTTGTGCTTGCCGGCAGTTGCAGCTACCCACGGATACGGTGCACAGGGTGTTGCACGAGAGACTGCAGCTGCATGCATTCAAGGTACAACTACTGCATGCGCGTCAATCTGACGATAGACTAAAGAGCAAGTTATTCGCTCTTGATAAGAGACGGTGGGTCGCATCGACGAAGACCCAGACTTCCTGAAGAAGGCGATGTTCACGGACGAATCATGCTTTATTGTGCCCGAGTAAGGCAAACCACCACAATGCGAGGATTTGGGGCTGAGAGAACCCCCACTCCAACATATAAATTGTGCGAAACAGTCCTAAGGTCGACGTGTGGTGTACTGTGTTGCATGTGTTATATGACACTTTTTTTCCTTGTAGAGGCCTCAATAACCTCGGCTGTTTACACGGACATGTTGGAACAATTTACAGTTTCACAGGTTGAAGACCTGCAACCTGACATCATGTTTCAGTAGGAGGAGCTCCTCCTCACTGGCACTTGACCTTGAGAACCACTTTGAACGACAAATTTCCTGGTCGCTGGATTAGCAGAGGAGGGCCCATCCCCTGTCCACCAAGGTCTCACTCGGGACATAACCTTCTTGGATTTTTCCCTACGGGGCTTTGTGAAAGATGTGGTTAGCATGACCCCAGCGGGGACCTGCAGGAACACCGCGCTCGCATAATTTCAGCAATCGCTCGGGTTAACGCGGAATTACTGGGCTGTATGTGGGAGGAATTGGAATATCGTCTTGATATCCTGCATGCTACGGATGTAGAACACGTCGAAATCTGTCAAGTGGTTACCAAAACTTTAGGTGTGTGTGTGTGCGCGTGAGTTAACATGTTGCAATAACCAGCACCTTTCTTATCTTTCACCATTTCTGAGCTATTAGACGTCAAAGTTTATAAGATCATTTTGGAACATTCAGTATTGTTACAAGCTGCGCCTTGTGTCGTGATAAGGCTATCGGGGCTCATCTCACTCATGCCGTTGGAATATTATAGTATTGGGATAGTCGCTGCGTGAATTTTCTGGTAGTCATCACACCTCCTCCTCCTCAGCGTGACTCGGTGTGCAAAGTACCTTCTGGGCCAGGCCAACTGAGCTATATAAGCCACGGTTGACCTCTATGGATGGCCATTAGCGCCAGTTGTGTGGTACCATCAGAGTCACGAGTGGCGGCAGTGACCAGCGAGTGTAGTCTGCGAGGATTAGGGGTAGAGAGAGAGGGAGAGAGGGAGATAGAGAGAGAGAGAGAGAGAGAGAGAGAGACTGACAGGCTATACTGTGGGAAAGTAGGACTGGATGCGTGAGTGTCAGACATTTAAAATGATGTTAATGTATTGCAATGGACATTTTAATCGTATATGTACAAATCATAAGTGAGGATTAAGTTACTGTAGCTAGTATACAGAGAGTGAAAGGACTTTAATAAAGATTGAGATTGTCATTAAATATTGCACTCAATTAATAGGACAACAAGTAAAATAGTAAAGACAGACAACTTAATGTTGTAAATATTAGATCTGGGTATTTTTTGTAACTTTGTAAATAAATTAAGAAAACAAATTTCGGTCTTTTATTTTTATTAAGATTTACATCCTTCACGATCACGGATACTGGGCTTATTAACAGCTCGCATTTTACGTCGGAAGTATGAACGGAGAATTGCCTACAAACTAAATACACTAAACAAAGTTCTTATGCAATTTCGTCCTTGGAGCTTCGAGGTTGCCAAAACCCAAATAGGAAATTTGCTTTATCTGTGGAGACAATGGCACCCAACATATTAGTTGTTAGAACGCCTGAAATTAATGGCTTACTTCCCGGTATTGGTTAAGTTTTTTATTAACATTTTATGTAAATTTTTAAACTTCTCGAATTGATAACCGGCGGGAAGTCATAAGTAAGAGGCTAACCTTCTTGACAACTGTCATTTTATTCCAACCTCATTCTATAAATTGAGTGAGGCTGCTCCAATCATAACAGGCACCTCCCATTTACAAGTCGTAGATAGACTTGAAAATAATTGTGCCTCTGGAAAGGTTATAAGATTTGAGAATACCGCAAATATTGATGTTATACAGTTGTATTTACTAGATGCGGAACCTGAAGTTTCAATCTTGTTTAACCCTAATATATTAACTGAATGAAAATTGTTCCCACTGAAGAATCAGATCAGAGTTAAGTACGTGTAATATTTAGTTATACACTTTACAAATAAAAATGTATTACAAGAACCATGAACCAAATAAGAAGTCGCTACTCAAACTTCAGGTTTGTTATGCATAATATGATGTTCAAGGCACGAGACCAGTGAGAAGATATCTTATTGTTTGTGAAGATACGCGGGAAATAAGAAAACACAATTATTTGTAGTACTATTGTTTTTTTATGACATGAACTTTTCATTACTAATCATTTATAAGTCTACGTAGGCTTCGTTATCCATTTATCCTTTAGGTGCACTCGCAGGCATCACACCGAACAAAAAAAAATTTAAGTTGAGAGTTTTCGATCACGTAGCACAAAGTTTCAGGGTAGAGAGAGAAAAAATTCCCCTAGCGATAGCTGCAGAGTAACCAATCAATTTCCATCCACGCGTTTCCAAGGCCTTCACTCACCGAGTCTTGGAACGAGACTCGCTATCAACAACTTCCGCGCTCGATGGACTACATCCGCCCCGCAATTCCGTGCTTGATCTCGCAGCAAGCGGGATGCTGAAGAAAATAATGAGGAGTTGAGAAAGGAGGAGGGGGAAGGGGGGGAGGCAACGCGAGGGTGAAAATTCCGTTAAATTTGTTTGCTCTCTTTTCCCCGGCGAGGTACTTAGGCCCCATTCATCAAAGCCCAATGCCGTGGCTCGCTTCTTCGTGGGTTCCCGCCACGGTGCGTCATTCTTTTTTTTTTATTCCTTCGTGCCTTATTTACTTCCCGGGACATAATTCAGCGTGAATTAGAAGCAGCGGTGGCCGTGGTGTCCGATAAAAGGTTCGGACGTGGCTTGAGAAAGCGATAAATCTCCGGCCTGCCCGAAGTGAGACTGCTAGGCCCCGGCGATCGTCAGTTTTTGCCAACAGCGCGCTTCTAATGGATGGAGGCTGAGAACATCGTACAAGGTTCATCAGCGGCTATAAATTACACGGCTGGGGAACGAATCGCGGACAAATTATTGGTCCGAGGAGAGAGGGCCTTAACGGGCCGCAGGGGCTAAGTACCGTACGACGGTGATGGGGGGAGGGTGAGGAGACCAATTAGCTAAGGGGGGAAGCAGTCGTCTGACGTGCACAAACCTCCCTTTTCCCCTCCGAAAATTCTTCCGGCGATGCCGAGGCAATTAATGGGCAATTAGCGAAATGGTTTCACATGTGCAAGATTTATCTCCGTGGTCAAAACGATGATGCATTGTTCTGTCGCGGTTGGAGGAGGGGCGTACGGCGGGAATTTAAATGTACCTGCCTCTGAGGGTAAACGCTAACGAAGATGACGGGCAATGCTGCCCGCTTCGCAGCAGAGCAAAGTTAATGGCAGATATAATCTTAAAATCTTTTTAATATGGTTCTGTTTAACTCTGCCACGTGTCTTGACATACAACATGCAAATTTATGATGTGTTAAATCGTCATAATGATAAGGTACGAAGAAGGAAACACCTGAAATATTCTACAGCAGTAGTTACACTTGTGGAACAGGAAACGTCAGCACGCTGTTTTGGATTCAGGTAGGATCGGCATGGATTAGAAAATGATGGCGTTGGATGCAATTCGCTGCCGTAACTCTCGGCCTTTCGTCTTGACCAGTTTGGTGGTTGGAGTAGGTGTAATGAAGCGAAAAGAGGGTGCAGCAGAAGTGTAATCAAAATCGACAAGAACACTCTGCGTAAACCTCTTTACTATGCTAGACCCTAATTCGAAATTTCTTTTGACTCGTTGGAACCGGGATCGTAGAAGTCAATTCAGATTTAGGAGACTAATCCTTGAAGTCATTGCGGCACCTTGGCATCATTTTTTTATAGTATTAAAATTATGCATGTTTTATTTTCATCACAAGTATTACACTCAAATAACGTAAAATTCAACACGTGTTTAAATTTATTCATTTAAATAATGAAGTCTGCACGAATATTTTTATAACTTTGTAATTTCAATGTCTCTATTTTTTTTCAATACGTACTACGATTTATTTTTAGGGAATCGAAACAGAAGTTCAATGAACTCAAACTAACACATTTAAATTTATGTAATTAATACCTTTTGAAGACAGGCAAAAAATTCCCCCACCAGTTTTGAAAATTTTTATCACTAGTCGAACGCTTTAAGAAAACGTTCCCCCTAGGAAAAATATATAAATGACTCTATTTTGTCTATTCTTAAGCAGTGAATTTTTCACCACTGTAAGAATAATCCTTGCACTTGACTTGACATATTTTAATGTTAGTACTAAATGGAATATTTATAATAATTATGGATATAAATCATAAAACCCAGGCTCAGGTTCCAGCCGTTAGTAATTTTTTAAGTATAATGTTTAATTCTGCAGCCACCAATGTTACGGGTTTCTTACTTAGTTTTTTTACTAGTTTTACACGTAAGGAAAATAATCAAACACGAAATCTGCTAACCAAACCAGGTAGACAAGGGCCGCTTCGTCACTATGCAGTATGAATCGACACATTTATTGATACCTCTAGAGACTAAGGGTGCTAAGTAATTAATTTTCCTCAGGGCTCAACTTCACGCTTTAATCATACAGCACGGAATTTTACCGACAGAGTTATACGAAAACCGCGAGTAGAGAAGGTTGGAATACTTGAATGATATAGGTTGAGAGATTTGGGTAGCTCTTAACAATGAGGTCTTGAGAGCCTATGAGGGTGAAACGAGGTGTGAATGGAACAGTGTCGGAATGCAAGGGCGGGAGAAACGGGAGATCCCCGAGAAAACCCGCATACCAGTGGCATCGTCCTGCACCATTTCCACTTGCGACAATCCGGGAGTAACCCGGTTGGAGACTGAACCCGGTTTGACTTCGTGGAAGGCGAGCAGTATAACCATTCAGCCACCGCGGCCCCTTGGAATACTTGAAGCTTCTCATGAGTGAAGAAAAGAACCCCTAATACTTCTGCACGTACGGGCGTGTATACCTTGGTAAAATTTATTTATTTTCGGTAAGCCCAATTAATTAATATCTGCTGCCTGCAAAAACGATTTTTATGAACAGAAGTAAATTTAGTTTGGGGCAAATATATAGCATCTCCTCGCCTGAATCATGAAAACTCAGCGTAAATTTATGTCAATAATTACGCCAGTTACCATATTTTGCTTAATATCAAAGTCGTTGTTAGTCAGGAGTAACTAAATTTACCAAGTTCTACCGGGGTAAAACCGTTTTAAACATCAGGGATACAATTAATCATGACTGGAGCTAGAAGTAACGAATGTGAAATGGAAATTGCCAGCGCAATCATAAAATTGGCAGCATTGTCAATATCTATGCAAATATACAAGTCTTCGTAGAAGGGTACCTTTAGTTTTCGTTTTCCCCTCTCAAGTTGCAAACGGTGTTGTTTCTGTATAATTTTCCTTGTTAACATGCAAACTTAAGATCTGCGCAATTAAAACATATTCTACTTTCTAAAAAATTTACGTCTATTAAGAGCCGTAAGTAGGTTTATACTTGACCATTAGGTTAAAGGTAATATAAATTTTTACATGTGGCTTTATGAGAGATACGGAACGTAGGTGATAAATGAAGTAGGGTTTTTAGAAGGGCTCAGTCAACTTGAAAAATCTGGATAAGTGCTGTGAGCCAGTTTCGAGTCCTTAATATAAAACTGAATTATAGACAATTTAAAGAGGTACGAAGTCAAACACTAAATAATAAATGTTTTTAAGTTGACAACATCGGTGTGATTGAGTTAATATTCGAAATTTCTGACATAGTTCCATTGACGTAGACTGAAATGAAAGAAGGAAATTAACACAGAAAAACCAATGAAAGTGTTATACAAGTACCTGTAAACTCAGCAAACACATCAACAAACTATAATAGTAGTTCAAAATAATTAAGTATTTATTTAGAGTTTTTTTTTTGCAGGAACGGAACTTTTTCTCTTGTGTAGTCAACCCTAGCAACATATAAATTTCAAGTACTCTCTATTATAGTAAACATCGGGAATGTAGCTGTATTTTTTTTGGTAAACATCACTCATTTTTGAGTATAGGGATTCAACAGTGATTATTGATAAGTTTGGCAATGTTAGAAAAAACTTTCGACATATTATCAGTGGCATTTTTCACTTTTTTCTTAAGTAACAGGTGTATTTTTTTATAATCTTCCAATGTTAACGTTTGCCTTTATTTTATTAGTAGCTAGTAAAAATATAACAAATAAAATTCATTGCAGACAAAGTGAAACAATAGAACTCTTTTTATTAAGAGTTTTAGTATAGTTCCTGTTATCAAATATATACATATTAAATAAATTTAATAGAAAAAGTAATTTACTTATAAATTTTAATTTTAACCAGTTAGGTCCCGAATTCATTTACGAGCTAGAGTGTTGCAATCGTTAAATGCTACCTGATGGACGGGTAGTTGTGTAGGTTTGTGTAAAGGAAGCGCACGGGCACTCAGCTTAAATTGGGAAAAACGAGAGAGACACAAGCCAAACCCTAAGTAACCGGTCGGAAGCGAGCCCTTGACTTTTCTAAGGACAGTTGGGCACGATATGCATGGCCATACAAGGGTTTGTGGTTTGAATAATTATTTTCTCACTATTACCATAGAAATTGCGTTCCTTAGATATCAATCACAAACGTATAATAACCTAACAACATTATTTTTAAATTATATAATAATTATAATTTTTATTCGCTTTTACATCTTCGATATTCCGAAATCGTTTAAGAAGTGCAGCGAGTATCTGATTATCCATAAGTTTTGTAAGTGTCTAGTATTTCAGCTTTTGTAAATTTTGTAGTTTCTTCACAAGGGTAAGGCATAGCCATCCATAAGGTATATTGAGTAGCTAGAGGTGTAAACAAGTGTTCAATACAATTTTGCAAACTGCGTAAGTTACTTGATGTAAAACAGAAAAACTTAACTTATACTGCTTTTTATTTCTTATGCGAGGCCTCATTTTGTAACGTTAGTAAAACGTGTGCTTCATTTGGTTAAAACCGGATGTCCACGAACAAATTGTAATAAACACCGGAGTGGGGTAGATAAGTACAAATGGAGCATATTTCATCAAGGAACCAATAGTGTAACGGCCATAGTTAACCTGCCAGTGGCAGTGGCAATGTGGAGGGGCGGGTATGCAACCTTGTGTATGTTGCATTGTAACCAGCCTGCACGCAGGTCTGCATACCCGATAACACCGCTCAGTACCGCACGGTCGCAGTCCCGGAGGTGCTACGTATCTCCAGATCCTGCAGGACGCGTTACCGGAATACTTGGAGGAAGTTCCTTTAGGTGCTCGTGAGTCTATGTGGTCTCAGCAGGACGGGGCCCCGCCTCATCTCGCCATTGCGGTTCGCTGCCACCTCGACTTGCACTTCCCGAACCGGTGGGTAGGTAGGGGAGGCCCCATAGCATGGCCAACACGCTCACCTGTCATCACACCACCTGACTTCTCGACGTTGTATGCCACGCCACTTGACACGAGGGATGAGCTCATTACGCCGGAAACCTTTGCACACGTGCGTCGCAAGATGCAGGCGGTGCAGCCTGTGTTGCCGACGGTGGCGGGCATGTTTGAACAGAGACATCGAACAGACACTCTGCCCCCATACCTTCAGCCCAAATGTGTAAATAGTTCCATTTCATTGCACTGCCTGTAGCCCAGTTATTGTGATTGCTTACCCACCACCGCATACTGCCACTGCCATTAGCAGGTTAACTATGGACGTTAGACTTTTGGTCCCTTGGTGAAATATGCTCCATTTCTATTTATCTACCCCACTCTGGGTGTTTAATATCATTTGTTCGTGAACATCCGGTGAACACTCCCTCGATATTGTTAGTAATATAACGAATTTCTACAGAATTTATAATCAGTTTGCGTTTTTTATGTACGCTAATTTCCCCCCAATTTCATTTCAATTTCTTAATTTCATTTTGTTGGTAAGTTCGTGTGATTTTGTTATATTTTCTGTTCATCCTTTTGCTTTATTCATTCTGCAGTCTGAAAAAGCTAATTGATTTACATTATAAGTTTTCTTTGCATTCTTACAAAAGAAATTTTCTATTAATTCGCATTTCTCGTAGAAGGTTTTTAATTTGATTTATAAATGTTCCTTCTCTTTGAAAGCATGACTTTTATCCTTTCACTTGAGACCATTCAGCTCTGACTGAGCCTTTCATGTTTTGGTTTCACCAAAGAATTTTGAAATATTTTATTTTGGGAAAGCATTTTCTAAATTGCCAGACAGATTAATTAACCAATAATTCGACGTTCTGTTCGGTTGTGAAATACAGCGTTCAATTTTGAAGTGCTGGAATTTCTTAGATAATACAGATTTTTCTATGTGAAACACGATATTCTAATACGTTTAGTATTGCTGATATTTTATTTACAATACTTCAAAATAATGGTTGTGCTGTCTTCTACCTACGAGAAAAAGTTTTGGTTAACAGTGTAATGATATACTATCTAAAACAATCCCAATGATTGTTAGAAAACAGATTAAGAACTTTTAATCAGTATGTTGAGATTCAGTAATTTAAAAATAGTATGAAGTAGATAATCCTGCTTAATAAGAACAATGCCTTAGCAAAAGAGAATGTGGGTTTACTATGTGTAGTATAGTATTTTTGCAGTTATGGGTTTTAAAAACTGTATTCAAGAGAGCATAATAAGTAGTAGTAGTTTAATTGTTACAGGGAAAACATACAATTACACTATATGCAAGCCATATAATAGTAATTAAATTAACCAAGTAGAAATACATTTTTTCTGATATATGCCTTGAGCAGCATATGGAGTGTTTTTATTATCAAGGAACTAATGCTTAAGTTATAGCATTATAATTCAAGAATAATAGATATTTTGGCAAAGTTCATTGGAGATATGTGTTGTTTTATTTCACTTGTCTTCTTAAAACCGTCACATTTTTAGCGCTTGTTTTTAGTTTATTTGGTTGATATATTGTGTTACTGCTGCAAAACTGCAAAACCTAACACCTAGAGTAGTATTGTTTTTTTTTTACAGTTTTCTCAATATTTACGGGGACAAAATATGTTCTTGCTAGTCCATTACAATACTGTGTTGCTGTTACTTCGTGTAACGAAACGCATTAGGCAGAGTCGTCGTGTTATTAATTGGCCAACCATTTAATGTTTGTACCTATCCTATTTACCAATACCAAGTATTACATAATACGCCGTAAAATTTATATCGTATCTTTTCACTTCCTTCGTGGCCTCTGAAAATAAGTACCCTAGTTAAAAAAAAAAAACCCAAGGACACAAGAGAAATCCCGATTATGACCGCAAGAGGAAAATCAGAACTTTCGATGCAGATTAATTTTTTCCTGGGGCTGGGTCACCTTCCAAGTAGTAACGTTATTTTAGCAGCGTGATATTGAAACTGCTGTTAACACACTGATTACAATTTCTTAGCTCACTGTCCCAACTTTACTTCGTTGACGTCGCATATTGTTCAATATCCGCGACACTGTTTTCGACTCTTCTTATAAGGCATTGGTTTTGAGGGGTCAAAGAACAACACAACAACCAATCCTGAACTCAGGAAGCAATATTTCCCACTCTTGGGAAATCCCCGTCCTGACCAAGATTCTGACTCCGGATATTTGATCTGCAGTTCAGACGCCCTCCGCCACTGAACGGATTAGCCAGATCGTTAATCAACAAGTGCAAACGCCTCCAATTATTATTAAAGGTATTTAGGTTTTTATTCTAAGAAGTTAATCAATTAACGACTTACGAAGTAAGAGAAGTGATCTTAGCCACGAAGCTCACTGTATCAACTAGGTAACGACATTTTTTTTTTTATTCTGATGTTCTTTTTAAGAGTATACCAGGCAGGTTTCCAATGTAAAGGTCCAAAGAGGTCCGGTCTCTTCGCAAGGTCAAAAACACTTGTGTAGACTGTAAGGAAGAATATCAAAAATAAATAAAACTTGCGAGACTTGAACATTAGACAGTACACCTATTGTATTTCTCATTTTAATTTCTGTCTGGCCTATTTTGTTTATTACTTTGTTTAAAACGTTTTAAGCATAATTTTAGTTTTTTTCAAATACCTGCCCGCATGATGTGTATTAATGTATAAACGTATATCCCTTAATATTATAAATGGCGGCAGTACCCTGAACATCATATTGTACGAATAAATGGCGACATCCGCGAAGTGGCTACAATTTCAGTCAAATATAAACTAACTTAAATTTTGCGAACATTTTAGATATTTACACATTTTTGTTGTATTAATTAGGTTTCAATTTGACACAAGAAAAACTCACAGATATTTATTTGTGTAATGTATAATATATCTAGCAAAATTTCTTCGATGAAGCTATCTACTTTTTCAACCGTTACAAAATTTCTTCTGTGTTAGCTTTGCCGGGGATTGGTTTGATTTGAATTGGAGAGGGGAGGGGTTGCAAGTGGTACCACCTGGGAAACTACCATATTGACTCTCTCCAAACAAAATTTCTTAATACTTACCAAGTGTATAACAATTAACAGTTTAGGGACAAATTAATTATTACTACTACTAAGGATTGCAACTTACCTTACTTGATGTGCACGTTGGGAAGGTTCGTGTGTGAGTGGTATAAGCTTATCTCTGAAAGTAGGTTATTCTTTGCCTTTATTCATGCCGCTGCCAATAAACATGGCTTCACCCGTCGTATGAGTTACATAATATATATATATATATATATATATATATAT
>NQII01008029.1:29729-84136 GCA_002778355.1 Clitarchus hookeri | reverse complement strand
TTTTTTTTTTTTTTTTGCCTTACGTTAATTTTGACATTTCCGGTTTTGAAATTATTTGATAATTAATATGATCATATATTAAAAAAATATACAGTTCTTTAGTTGGAAATTCATTATTTGTGTAATAATTGTAAACTAATGCCGATATTTTTATGAAGTTTCCACTTAATACTCGTTTACTTGTTTTCAATGTTGTTTTACTTACTTTTTTATTTATAATATACGTAGTTAAAAAATAAATTTAAAAATCCTTTACCGTTGCACATGAACACATACAACAATTAAAATATTTCAGATATGAAAATCCGGTTAAGTTTGTGTCAGAAACGTTTACAAGTAAAAACAGTAGACAAGTAAGAGAGTAGATCCATGATTATGTAAACATCCAACAGATCCCATATATCCATTACTACGCAAACTTCCAACAGAACTCGTAGCTCTACGTTTATGGCTACTGTATTCGTCTGGTAAGTTGCGGATAAGAGGCGCAGAAGTTAGAGAGTATCGGCACTGATAAGTGAGAACCTGAAAAATTACTCGGATTCCTAATCGCCTATACGCTTACTAAAATTTTATGCGAGTACCCGAACGTTTTGTTTATGGGAGGTGTATAGCCAAATTAAATGTAATTAACCACACCAATTTTTAAAAGTCCGCCAAAAACATTTTGATAATACATCGTGATTTTTTTCACGTCTGAGTTTTCTAAAAAAATTTGTGTTGCCCTAGGAACTTTCAAATTTGAACTCGTATCTTCTCCAGACTACAAAAGAACGAACTCCTTTTCTTGGTAGGCATATACAGAACAGGTTAGAAGCTTAACTTTTAACACATATTTTAAACGTACTGTAAAGCTGTGCAATCAAAGATCAGGTTTCATAAAACTAAGAACATTTTGCCGAATCACTGCAAGAAAAAAAACTTAAAATATTTGTTTCACTCTAATACAATAACGTTGGTCAAAAATGCAACACCAAAAAGGATGCATGCGATTGAAATAAATTTTATACCACAGATTAGGTACATGACAGTACACAATTGATTAAGGTTACACAACTGTACATGATCTCTGTCCTTGAGAATTCAGTATGGTGTGAAGCCCTCACGTGCTGCAATCAGAGCCTCTAAACGTCGTGGCATGGAATCAAAGAGGACCTGGATATGTTCCTGGGGAACCTCCCTCCACGTGGTTTGTATGCGAGTCCACGAAGCATCAACAGTGGTTGCTGGAGGTCCATGACGAACAAGTCGCTGGTCAACAATATATCAGACGTGTTCGATGGGCGACATGTCAAGCGAACGTGCAGGCCAGGGAAGAAGTGGTACCAGTCGTTCATTGAAGAAGGTTTGCACATTCCTCACTACATGTGGCCTGTCATTGTCCTGGTGAAATAGGGCACGTGAAGTCGCCGCTCCAAAATGCAGGCTGCCAGATTTTGGTCACCATGGTAGCGTCTAACACGTATGCGGCCATCACTGTAGGACAGGTTGAAGCGGGACTCTACCGAAAACCCTACAATTTGCCACTCAGCACGCCAGCGACGGCGTTCACATGCTCATTGCAGTCTGAGGCGTTTGTGGTTTCCGGACACTGGAAGCCGATGCAATGGGATGCGTGCCACCAGTCCAGCCCGCAGCAGACGGCGTCGAACCATCGACGCTGTGGACGAGGCTGTACGGTCCGTTACGGCCATGCGGACAAGATGGCGGTGATCCCGTGCTGTGATCACATTGCGTGGTCCAGTACCCGCTTGTCGCTGCTTACGACCCTCTTATATCCACTGGTGCCCCACACGCATCACTGTCGTAGCAGCTGGCAATGTGCGAGTCGAAATGTCACGGCATGACATACCCGTTTGCCGGAGACCGATAATTCAGCCCCGTTAGAACTCACTCGCATGCTAATATGGTGCCCAATGATGTCGACAAGGCATACTGGTACTCGTTTTCACTTCTTTTGATGGCTCTTTACTGACTGAGCTTGACGTTAACACGGAGCTTTCCGGTCACGCAAGAGAGGGCACTGCTGGGCCTACGGGTACGCCATCTCTCTCCAATCGTAATCACTTATTGCCGGTAAACCGTTCTACACATCCGCCGAGTTTATATTCATTCGGGCCATTATTTATGGGTGTTGCAATTTTCACAACTAATAGTGTAGTTTGGTTGAAAAAATATTTTGGTATACTAATTAAAATAATTAGCAGAACAAACTCTACATTTGTTTACGTGAAGAAAATTAGTATTATTTTTAGTTGTATATTTGCTTGGCGAGTAAAATACTTGATCGAATGAGTAGGGTTTCCAGCATTTAGCATAAAATAGTTTAGTTTAAAGGCATTCTGTCTATGTCATTCGGCCTTACTGACCTTTGATATCGCAAGTATTTGAGATCTAAGTTTACCACCTCGAAATCATACGAACGAGTTCTTTAATTTTTTATGTTTCCTTGGTCTTCCTGAAGAGGAAAAATGTTGGTGCATTCTGCCAAATGTCCCATATTTTAGGGGGTACTGGCAAGTGGAAATTAAAAACAAATTATGTGAAGTTTGAGGTTATTTGAAAAATTTATAAACTACTTTTGAATTAACGAACCATTATTATCAAAACTTTTACGTGGTCCATGCCTTTGTGACATATCCCTTGTATTCTACCAATTGCATAATTTAGAAAGACACGCGTATAATGTTATAGATTACAGATTAAATAAAATTGCAGTTGCTTATAAGTTTTTGTTATTAACCTTTCGGAAAAATGTAGAAACTTTGTTTAGACTTGACTTCAAGGTATGAGTGTAGAAGGGGGGGGGGGCACTATCGTTTGTCGCATGCCTCGAGACATTTCTGGGCAGATCTTTTCGTTTGTCGCTATTTGAACACGCATTAACTTGTAAATAAACAACTCATTCTCTCAGTGGACATGACATGGAAGCAGGCCCATAAACGGCGCTACGCGTGAGATTTACTTTTGCTTTTTTTCCTGTGCGTTCTTAAAACACGCTTTTGCGCGTCGTATCTTGCAGGGCAACTTGGGGATCTCCCGCAGTCCCCCGTGCCGGAACTTCTCTTCGAAAACTCCCTTATAAATCAAACAACTTTATCGTACGATGTTTGCTCAAAGAGCAATATTAATTTCCTGGGGGAAGGAAAATATTGGCGTATCCTCTTATTTGTAAACTCCAGAAGAATTATTTGAGAGGGGCGAAAAATTGGAAACGGGAGTTCGGACGGACGATCCCTGCCGCCGCCTGATGGGCTAACTTAATTCCAGCGCGTCTATAAAGATAATATATTGTAAAGGCGATTTCGGCGCAAAGGGGGTAAGAAGTCAATAAAAAAAGATCGACGCAGTAGAAGCAATTCGGGGTCGAAGCCCTCTTCCAACCCTCTCGCGGCGTGTGTTGCGTAGCTCGTAAATACAAGAATCGCTTCCTGAACCCGGCAGCCACCCTGTTTATTAATTTCTCTAGCGATACAGTCTTCACCCTTCTTCCCTTTCAAACCCTTCCATTGCAGCCCTTGGGGTGCCGCACGCCGCCGACGGAACTTTGCTTTATTAAATCCCCTGGTGCCTTGTAATGCCTCGGTCAACTAGATCCTTCCCATTGTTTCCCAACTCCCACGGCAGCTCCAGTTCCAGAACCCCATCGGCTGACTACACACGTACACAAAGGATGCATGCGTGACTCTTTTTTCTTGTTGCCTTCATGGTCTCATTAAATCAGAAAGGAGGGTAGAGCTGGAGGGAAGACAATTACCACTAACATTTTGGCGTGGTGGCCATCTTCGCCAGCTAACATGTAGCGTGCCGAAAAGCCTGAAAAGTATTCTCTTTTCACTGAAAAAGAATTATGCATATTACCAAGCGCTCTTTATCGAAAGCAACAATTAGGGTGCATAAATTAATTCCTTAAGAGCGCAGGAACATATTAATTTATTTACTAAATAAGGTTACTATATTTTCTAGCTGTTTAGTTGCAAGATTGATAATACTGATTTGAATAATAATGTTATTTATGTGCAGCTAGCCACATACCAGGAATTAATCAGTACAACTAGTAATTAATGTATTTTCTGGACACTGGATTGTAACCTAATTAGCCTACAAAAGTGTTCACATATGTTTTATCCAATTTTACTGATGCTATAGTTTTAATGTTTTAGTTACTATTGGTACTAGATCTTCTACATGCGAAAATATTAAAAATGAAATACGCATATTTTGCAGGTGCATATTATCATTGAATCTTAGTTTATTAGGTACAAAAGTTATTTTTCAAAATTGGTTTCTCGTTTTTTTTTTTTTTTTTTTTTTTTTTTTTTTTTTTTTTTTTCATTTTTGTTGACTGCAGGTCAACAAATTTTTCTGTCACGCTTTTAAACAAAACATTAAATTACATTTCTACTAGTTTTTCAACGACAGAGATCAATTTAATAATAAACGAAATTTACCGTGAAATATTACTCGTGGCAGTTGTTTGTACTTCAAGTTAATGGCATTTCAAAACACATAGACTGAAAATGTGCTAGCAGTAATTCCCGAATACATATAAGTTACATATATATGGCCCGTAACTGTCAAATATTACAGCAGAAATTTATTTTTGTATTGTGTAGGAAAGTATATCTTAATGAAATGCGGTTTTTGAAGCAAATTTTGAAGATACAAATGTGAAACAGAAACTTAAGTGAGAGAAATGATACTCTCGAGCTCTGTAAAGACGCAAATATAAAAATTAGTTTTCCAGTAATCTTTTATTTAATTATTAAGCTTTGTGATCTTTCTAGGAAACAGCCTATACATTAATGCTACAAAAGGCTTCGACAGCAAAGAAGCGTGTATTTTTCTGCTCGAAAAAATCCCTGGTGTTATATGTATATCCATCTAGCTTTAATAAGAACGCCTAAAGAACAGAATTTAGTTTAGATGTATTTCCATATACCAAATGCTATCTGCTTGCACGCCGGAACACAGCCTTAAATACCAAGATGTTGTGAAGGAAACCAGGTCGCATAAATAGTCCCCAGCACGAAGCAGCGACGCTTGTTTCTGAGGATAGAGAGGTTAAAACTGAAGGCTCCCGCCTGCCTAGATCTTTATTCCGCGTTTGAGACCGTGAAGCGCGGGAGCGATAAGGGCGACACTGCCACGCGCATCAAGTGCGCCATCACCGCTAAGCGCAAGGCTCTCAACTGGCGGGCAGTGTTCTCGTCGCACTGCGTGTACCTATGGGACTTTCAGCGGTGACCCGATTATTTTACTGGTGGAGAGTCAGTAGGGAGGTTCAATGCAGTGCCCCTGAGTAGTTTTGTGTGTATCTGATGCGTATGTTTTGAGATACAGCGCTTTGAAAAAGCCATTTTAAGCTATTTTGGGGTAGGTACTCCGAAATTATGTTTTTAATTTGCGTGACTACTTGAAAGCAGTCTAGAGCCCTCGTCTGAAGTGTGTGTTCTTTTCGCAGATGAGTACGTTGGATTCGCGTTTAATGGTTTTACAGAAAAAACGTGTATTTGAAACATCCTGTATAGCAGTTGAAGCGCCAGGCAGGCGGGAGCCTGAAGGACGTGAGAGACGGCATGACGGCTCGTTGCGTGCGCTCGAGCCGTCGACGAGAACTCTTCCAACCCAGCAGGAGGAGCTAACGGTAAGCGGGCGCCACATTTACTCTGCGCGGAGGATGAAGCGGCCCCTACCGACCCGCCATATCTGCCCCCTTCCCCTCCGCTATCCATTTCAACAACACACTGGTCTTCGCTTTTTATCGGCGGCCACCGAGAGGGATGCCGCTTCCAAGAGGGTTAGTCGCGAAGACGACAGCTGGGCGGGGAGGAAGGAGGGGCGAAAAACATCCCCCCTCCCTGCACACCTCTCCTCCGGAAACTATCAGCAAGGAGCGAGTATCCGGGGAACCGGAAATTGAGCCAGCGACTTTACACCGGAGGCAAAAGCCAAGGGAGGGTGCGGGTGGTGGGAAGGAAAGTAGGATTGGCAAGGGGAGGGGGGAGGGGGGTTAGAATGACTCTCGCTCGCTTGAAAGCAAACATTTCGCTCCGGGAGGCTTCCAGAGCCGGGGGTCAACAGTCCGCGCTCCGGACTCGAGACACGGAGCAAAGAGCCTACTAGGGTAAGCGCCGTTGGTCATTTGAAGGCGCAGATCACGGACAAGTTGGTTATTATATATTGTACAACATATTGCTCGAATTGTACACATTTATCTGTAACTAACTTTTCCTCGGACAAAAATGTTTTTAGATAGCAAGTTTTCTGCAAAATTGCATGCCAAATTAAAAATTTTATTGTTATATCAATGAACAAATAAAATTAACCAAGCTATTTACAGAACATTTAAAAGTTGCAACTGAAAGCTCTTGATTTAATTCATTTTTAGATATGTTTTCCAAAAGTTATTTTCCAGAAATTAAGAGGCAGCCACAAAAAAAATATATGCAAGAATTTCCTCTTTTTAAGCATTTTTTTTATTACAAAAACATTTCCTTCTACAATTTTACAGACGCCTTGAAGTAGCACTCTGCGCCTTCGTTCAGCGTGAATTACCGCATTTCTGTAAATAAGATAGTTTTCATTATTTGAAGGTACATTTCTAAAACAGTAAGATTGCGATTTTGATATGTAGTGATATGTAGTATTTATGCAAAAACGACGTGTTGAAAATTTTTTTCTTTGCAAGGAAAGAGTAATTACTAACAATGTATACGCGCTGATCTGTTGTAAATATATAAAATAACGCGTTATTACGGGGCCAGCACCCTTAAGATATGCAGGGGGAATGAGATGAAGGTACGTCGTTCACTTTCCTGGAGCTGCGCCTTCTCTTTGCTCGTTTCGCCGTTCATCTCCATACGTTTCTATTCCCTTCTACAGATCTGAGATAACGGTAGTGTCCTAACAACTCTCAGTAAAAAACACAATCACTTCCTCTCTCGTCAATGCACGACGCGATTTCCCACAGCTCACCGGTTCGTCTGGCAATTCATCTGTTTTTATTTTTAGGGCGTGTCTAATCACAAAGGGCGTTAAAATCAGCGAGAAACTCGCGCGAATAAAACGAACGTAGCCCATGAACAAGTTGGTCTTCAACACACATTTTCCTTAGACCGTCTGGAGTCATAAAATACAGCCAAGGAAGTGACTTATATCACACACACGTGATCCCCAAAAGCTTGGCTCAGATTTACAAGTAAGTCTACCCAACACTACTGGGAAAAAATTTTGGTCAACACACTTCGGGAAGGGCTTCGTTAGGTTTCTAAAGGATTTCAAACTTAGTTCACGGAGTTGAATGCAAATATTTTCATGTTTAGTCACTCAATCTTTGGAGCTGACTTTTTAACCGCGTGTAACAGAAAAATGTCAATATAAAACACTCGCGAAAAACCTGCTTGATTGGTCGCTGAAAAGGGAAAGTCTTTGCAAATAGCTACATAATATTAGTTTCTTGTAATGAAATAGTGGGATTTCGTTAAAATTAGGCAATATTATTTCAATAATTTTTTGTTATATTCTAAAACATTCAGTGCAATTCTTTGCATATAGCCACATAACATAAGTTTATTTTAATTAATGAGACATCATTAAAGTAATTTTTAAATTATACATTTTCTACTGCTTCCTGCGGCCAGAAAGGTTTGCAGGGAAATTTTCGTTTGTCACACCATGGATTCCAAAACTTACCCTAACGCTTCGTTGTCGCTGTCAGTAAATGCCAGCATTCTAATGCTCTAATGGACAGCGTTAAATCATTTCAATGGATAAGTTACTTATTTTTTACGCTGTTTGCCACAATAATTATGTATCATATTATACCGGTGGAACAATTAAACAGACGTGAAACAAAAATTTTAATGCTGGCAGTTCTTATTGTGTGCAGCATACATACTAATTAACATCTTCGGGCGGTAGGTTGAATGATGACTACCGAAATATGAACATATATAAGTTATACCTCATTTACTAATAAAACAATTATCACTATAGTTTTCTTGCAAAGAGTACTATGACAGGCTACGTAGGATTGTTATTATATCATGTTATCAACAGGATATGCTATTCTAGTACTCTAGTACTAATGTTTGCTGTATCTGCGGTGCAATCAAATGGTTTAAGCAAAATTGCTGTGCTGAAGTTACAACTGTGTGCACATAGCAATAATTTCAATATTCTGCCATTAAAAAAAAAAATTCCAGTAAACAGTTATTTTTAAAATGTTACGTTTTATTCTAGGAACCACTTGATCGATCTCTTATACTTTGTTGATACACGAAAACTTTATACGTAATGCTTTAAATACTGCATGAAACTTACTTGCAAATTTGTGTAGAGAAAAGCAGGGTGATAAGTAGCCTTGCTTTGTTAGTTTTATTTTTTATGTTTGCTGATTATTTATTAAAACAACGATAACACTACAATTTGCGGTTTTATTTTATAATAGTTAAATAGTATTCTGATTAGTGGTACATAATTAGTGTTTACTTACATGGTTTCAATGTTTCAAGTGAAACTCCCAGTCACGTTTTCTTATTGACATCAATTTCCTACGCACCATGTGTAGGTAATGCGGAATGTTCTAATTCACTGTAATTTAAATGGCTTTATTTGCATAATTTGTAGAATAGTTCACAGCTAAATACTTTTGAATGCTCGCGGTTTAGATAGGACATCGATTACAGTCGTAATCGACAAACAAATACTGGAAGTAATTGTCCACCGTTGATTAGCAGGAAGCTTTACAGCCATCCCCAACGGTTAGTTAATCAGAAGCAAAAAAAAAAGAAATGACAGCAATGGTATAACTGGAAGCTATGCTACAATACAAACCACCTGTCCTACAAAATTGGACTACTGACTTCGCAAATACAGTTACTAAACAAGATGCAGTAGTGTACTGGGAAAAACATTTTCTAAGTATTTTTTTTATTTTCGGTGTTAAATATTGCTTATTGTGTGTCAAGACATTTCGAAATGTAACACTATAAAACTGTACAATAAACCTGCAAGAATTAGAACCAAGTAGATTATTTCGGGTATTATCGACAGTATGAAAGACATTATGTTATGTTTATGTATTGTCCTTCGATAAAATTAAATCTGTCTGCAATAACTGCCGACTTAATGGCAATGGTTGAACCAGAGATGTGGCATCACTTTCGGAAACCTCGCTCTGTGCGCGCCGCTTTGTAAATGAACGCGTGTACTACCTACTTTCTATGCACGTGCATAGGAAACGCATCAACATTGCTACGCTTACCTAGCCACGCGAGGATATTATGCGAGTTTTAAAAGGAAAACCACAAAGGAATAGTCGAAATTTAAAAAAAAAAACTGGTTCCAAAGCGCCGAACTTGCTTGCAGTTTCTCTGGGAGGGAATTTCTCTAGAATGTGTTTCATTCAATTCATGTATGTCGTAGATCAAAGTTACCTAGATTTTCAGTGCTGTAATTTTGCCAAAATTTTCTATATGACCCTGTTTGTACTCCATTCACACTCGTTATGAACTGAAATCGAAAATGATTTATTTTAAAGAAGCTGCAAGAACATGAAGCACATTAGCTTAATACGTAAGAAATTCAATAATTTTAAATATATTTTAAATGTCTCAACAATTTAATTTTTAAGTAATTTTAAATGATTTCAACATACACATACGATTTTTCTAGCTACGATCAGTAAAATTCACTTGGAAAATAACACAACTTCCCTTAAAACTCTATTTCAATAATAATAAAGTAATTTCCGAATAACGCCACATTATGCAAGAAAATTCAGTTTTTTTAACCCTGTAAAGTAGTGCATATTACTTACATAAGCCAGGTATTACATTTGCTGAACCACAGTTCCCTGAAATATCTTGTTGAATTTGTAATATTTCTCCTGTACATAAATTATGTTAGTAGTTATAAAATGGGCATTCAAGGACAGGTTCATGATAGGGATTGGGGATTGGCTGAACCTTGATCATGCTCTCGCATTCCACTGCAATGGCGGCCATCTTGGCAGCCAGTGTATGGCCTTATATTACTTTTTTCCCGTTTCCCCTCAAAATGTCCCTTTTTTCCAAAAAAATTTCCCAAATTTCCCAATTTTTTTTTAAAAATCCAAAATTTTCAAAGACGTGTCGATGACCTCAAAATCCGGCTCCCTTTCCCCCCTAAAAAAATGACAAAATTTTAATTACTTCACAATGTGGCTAAATTACTCATTTTTGAGGATTGAGGATTCATGAGGGGTTTTCTCATAGTCTACCCCTACCATACTTCACGCTCTTGCATTCCAAGCTGGGAGGGTTATCTCAGAGTCTTTCCAAATTCTCTATATACTTGAATATGCTTGTCAAACAGAAACTCATTTTGTTTACAGAATGGAAGGAGAACAGATTTCTTACTACCATACCTTAGCGCGTTTTCCCTTTTCCATGATATTGTATTTTCATAATTAACTATTCTTTTAATTTAACAAATACAGATCAAGGGAAGTCAACTATAGAAATCATAATATAATTCAGCTACGGTCACTATCCTCATAATGTACTAACACAAGGTCACACATAAAACATAAGGAGCTACCATTTGAATCGTTGTTAAGGTTTCGTAATGTTTGTCTTATGATAGTATTGTGACGTTTTAAAGAATGAGCATATTTATTTTAATACTTTCTCTATAAAGTTCAGTTTGAATCACTAGCTGTTTTATTTAAGCCTATGTTTCATTTTTATTGTATAATAAAATGTGTGAGTATTTGTTTATATTATTAGGAGTCTAAAAATGATTTTATCATATTCTAATTTTTTTTAAAGGCTAAATTATATTTTTTTCATTTATTGTCTTTAAATTTAGTATTAAAGTAACAGTAATTTTGCAATGTTTATATTAAGAAATTTGCTACAATAAGTGAAAATTGGCAGAACTTTGTGTGGTAACTTAGACGACAGAGTTTTGAAAAAAGAGAAGGAAAAAAAAACACGACCCAAGCAAGCTGTTTAAAATGTGGTCTTGCAAAAACAGTTTCATTTTCTTAAAACAAAAAAACAAAAAAAAAACAAAAAAAAATTGCAGCAGAAATAATTCTTTCCAGATGAACGGTCACAATTTTTTTGGGATTATGTGAAACACAACAGAACTACAGAACTACGCTACTCAACAGATAAGTCTCATTTTTTGCACCATCAAGCAGCTTTACTGGCAGAATTTCTACAGTCAAGCTTTATGATTAATTTCTTTACCAACCTAGATATTAGATCTGCGTAGAACTTGAGATAATTTCTTTTGAGTCTTAATTTTCTACCACTGAGCAACTCAATGAAGTTTAATATATTTGCCTAACAGCTGTTATAGAGGAATACAATACATACTTGNCTACTCAACAGATAAGTCTCATTTTTTGCACCATCAAGCAGCTTTACTGGCAGAATTTCTACAGTCAAGCTTTATGTTTAATTTCTTTACCAACCTAGATATTAGATCTGCGTAGAACTTGAGATAATTTCTTTTGAGTCTTAATTGTCTACCACTGAGCAACTCAATGAAGTTTAATATATTTGCCTAACAGCTGTTATAGAGGAATACAATACATACTTGCTAGTGTCGTACGTTTTAAGAATGAGAAATTTTCTGGAATTTATTTTCCAGTTATAATATATGAGTTAATAATCTGTTATTTTATTTAAATATTTATTTAGCCATATTAGTGTTTCATTAATTAATTTCGTCAGTAATTAAATTCAGTGTGAAGTCAAGCTGCATCAGTTTTATATTCATGTGGAGTTGAGATGTACGAATGTTGGTTGTATTTCACGTTTGGTTTGTTTAGCAAATTTTACTGTTTTCAGCAGGTCTCCAGATGTGAGTATTTATAGGGGATGAAAGTATTATACTTGTGTAAGAAACGAAATGGTTATATGTATACTGTATATATGTATATCTACATATATTGCGCTGCCCTGCCCTGCCCTGCACTTACATACACTTGCACTACACTCTGTGATCGGCACTCGTACTGGTGAGACCCGGGTGCCGGTTGAAGTGGTGGACGCGAAGCGTGGCGCAAACGGTCTGAGAGGCAGGACGTCGCCATGCGTCTCTCTATATCNAAAAATGTTATGTAATATTGTCTTGTATCAGTCTAAGGGCATTAAATACTAACTTTCTAGGTTTTGGATAAATTTATACTTATTAAGTAATGTAAAAACAAATACATATTTTTTCTTTCAACTTTAATGCCCATTTATTGTAAATTTTGTTTAAATGTTGGGCAAAACAAATTTCAATAATTTACTAAAAATAAAATTTAATTTAGGATATACAGTTTCTTGAAATGTTAAAAATGTTATTAACCGTTTGTTTGACATGTGAAACTTGTCACTTCTAATGCTAATATTTAACTTCTCAAAAATTTTACTTGGATTTATATGCAATTGTTTTTAAAATCGATGGGGATCGTGGAGCACGAACTGAAGACTTGCTGATGTGCGTGCTGTGTTCCAACCCCTATAACATAAATAATGGGCCAAGTGCTAGCTGCTTTTGTAGTAGTTCAACTGTTCGTCACGAGATGGGGCGTTTTGTGATTTCCTCCGGCTTAGAAATGAGTGTTTATATCACTGCTTTATTGTTTCAGTAGGTTGTTGGTTTATGACAGAATATGAACAAGGTATTAATATTGTACACAATGGGAGGGAGTTATTCTTGCAGGAAAAGACATTGTGAGAAGGAACTGTTCTGNGAAAAGACGTTGTGAGAAGGAACTGTTCTGGCAGAAATGAAAAGGAGATGTTCTGGCGAAGTGTATACAAATAACCAGAAAAATGAGATGCCAGCTGAAACGCAGTCTGCATAACAGGTAAGATCAATGTACAATAACGAATATAGCACGCAACTTTGCTTGTTCTAATCTTTGTTGTTTTGTAATGGAGTTCAACCATGCCACAATATTTAAAACCTTTATATTATTTACGGCTGTTACGAAACGACGGCATATTTACGACACAACATACTGTAGAACCGTTAAAGCTGTTGTACAATTTGTCAAGACCACTATATAGTCCATCAAGAACAATCGGTTACTGTTATCAATGTAATAATACGGCAAATATTATTTTTTTTTCGTATAAACTACATGCTTCTCACCACTAATGAAGCAGTTACTAACCACGCATTTGTGTCTTGATTAAGGTTACTTTCAAGTGCACGTATGAAAGCAAAAATATTCCTATTAACAACAAAATGAAGCTATTCGAGAAATTTATGCTATTGCAGGTAGAGGTAGACTAAAGAAAAATTGAATTCGTATTTAATGGGCCTTCTGGTCATCATCCCAGTACAGCGAATGAGTCATGGCAAGGCACAAAATGAAGAAGTAAGCCGGCGACAAGTCACTATCTCCTACACTTTACCTAATGGAAAGGGAAATATTGTGCCAGTATGTAAAAATGTGTCCACGAAAGTGTTTAGCGTGACCGAGAGAACTGAGACCTAAGTTAAAATCAAAGAGTAATGGTGAAACAGTGTACATTGAGAAGCTAGGTAGCAAAACAACACATGCACCATTTCAGTGGATCTTCAGCAATGTCTATCTCTTCCTGAATTAACATAAAGCTAAATGTATTATTTGTTTCACTTATCGTGTTATAAGATGTGAGTGCATGGTGGTGACAGCAGCAAAGGGTGCATGATTGTTTGTCATGAAGGGATAAGTGGGTGGGGTGGTAACGAAGTGGCGTTATGTATGCTCAAGGCAATCACGTCTCGCGTGACTAAGAAAACAATCAACTGGTCGGAGTGACAACTGCGTAGGCCAAACTAAAAAAACCGCATGCTTTTGTTCTTGTGGTACTACTTGCTATGCAAGGGACCTGTTGATGAAGTGAACCACAAGCACTCAGGACACTCATTTTCAAGTTGCGGCAGAGATTTTGCTCTTGTAGAGAAACGAAAACGCGTCGAAATTTGTCAAGTACCTACTGACATAATGAAAGTATTGGTGACTGCTAACCACAAAAATTCATTTATGGTAACACTTATGCAACTAGATGATGATTCTTATGATTTTAAGACTGCTGCTGATAAAGCACATAAAAATTACAGATTTCCAAAGTTCGGAGGATCAACATGAATAAGGTTTATCCTGGAACTGTGAGAACACGAACCACGTTGTGTTAGTTTGAAGGATGGTCGTCTTTCCACATTTTGAAAAAGAATGTGACCAATGAGTAAATACAGGATATGCTACCCACAACACATTGTTTTTCCAGGATCTTTGAAGAAATTAAGAAATGTCTCACACATATGCTTCCTTACATGAAAAGTAAGAATAAAACTTTTGTGAAGACATGCTGAATCAGTAAAACTGTGCATATTATTTTCTAACTGCTTAAATAACACAGAAATACGTTTAATTTATAAATCTTATATATATTATTAATTTTATTTTATGCCTACGAAGTGCAGCAGTAAAGGAGCTACAAAATTCTATAACATTAGTGTTGAATAATACCATGTGTCTGTGTAATGGTACTTAGCCCATTGTAAAGGTATTGTATACAGGCTGTTAGCGCCTTATACAGATTTATTTGTATGATAATAATTTGTTTAATTTTAAAGTCCTGGTGATTTTATTTTTTGTTCGCTGGGACAGTCCTCGCATTAATAAAATGCATTTGTCAAGTCTGACGTGGTATTCTTTATAGGCAGTGCCAATTTTATTTCATACTACTTTCTCTTGAGCTATGAGGTGTAGTGGTTAGACTACTCACCTCCTACCATGACTAACAAGCTTAGATTCCCAGCGGGATCGCTCCTGGATTTTTTCATGTGGGAATCGTGCCGGACGATGCCACTGACTGGTGGGTTTTCTCGAGGATCTCCCATTTATCCTTTCTCTGCATTCCGGCGTTTCTCCATAGTCACCTCGCATCACCCTCATCGGCTTTCAAGACCCGATGTTAAGAGCTGCCCAAATCACTTCACTCACTCGTGAGCTATGAGGTTGAGTAACTCAGAAATCTCGATGGTGCAGAATCTTTTTTAAGTAGTATGTTAAACGAACTTATGATAATCTGTGATAACGTATCGACAATAATTAGTTTCGTTTATTGTATGACTAACGAGTTAAATTCTTTTTACGAGTAGCTCCATGTCAAATTTAATAGGCCACTTCTAAAAAAATTATTGAAATAGAAATGCCGGAATTTAACAAAAAATAAATGCTTAAAGAAATAGAAAACTTGTGGCAATATTTCTAGCAAAATTAATTTCATTGAAATAACCAAATTTCTGTCTTTGTGTAAATGTTCCACCTCTCCGTCACATTTCTCTCGATTCCTTCTCGCGTTACTGTTGATTCCATAACCTAGCATTGAGCCCGAACTCATATGGGATTGTATTAACTGTAACTGAAGTGAGTGAGTCATACTCGACAACCACCACAAGCTTACGTTATATTTCTGTTTTTTTTTTTTACAACTTTTATGTTTTAACGTCATGTAAATTAACTCGGAGGGTTACCAACAACAACACCCTTCATGAAATTCACTTTTTTCAGTTCATAAAATTACTTGTCTTTTTGCGAATGGCATACTATGGACACTGCATCTCACATGCTCATATGGGCAGAGTTTAAAATATTCACCGCGAATATGTTTAAATTCCGACACCAACCAACCATATCACGTATATAAAACATTTGCTTTTGCATTCTTCAATGTAATTTTTGCATAAAAGCAGTTGGAATACAACAAGAAATAGTTTTTTGCTGAAAATTTTAATTTATGTAAATAATATTTGACTTTATAATGGATAATTTGTATTTTAAGTAACGTACTGAGCGATTTTGTAAGTTTTTCACACAATGGACGTTGTCGAACTTAATAACGTGTAATTTCACGGCGTTCCGCATTCCCTGAAGACATTTTGGTGAATATCGTACTTAGTGGTATTAAAATGGTACCTCTCACATAGTGTAACTGATTTATTCACCATACGTATAAGTTACTCTCAACACCTCAGCACTCAGCAGATTGCAGTCGATGAACTGAAAGAAAATTAAATTTAAATTACATGCTTCTGTCGCACACGTGTTTATTTTCCTGCGTCATCTCCATAAACACTGTTTTATGTGTTAATATTAGTTGTATCATGTAAGAATTGCTTTGAGTAAGAAATAAAAATAAAATTGCAATTCGCGCCTTTGTGATGTTATTTCCGCTGGGAAAAGAAATTTCAACATATTCTTTAAGTATGCAGAGAATATGAGAGGAATGCGAGATTATAAAACAACTTGAAGTTTAATCAAGGCCCAGACATGGGCTATGATGTGTAAACCGTAGCAGCTCATAAATCTCTGGCCGATACCATAGGTGTTTGTTGCACTCTGCCGAGCGTAAAATTGCATGTATTTGAGAAACTTTAATGCAGAGTTTGAAGTTAATATCATGCCTTAATAAACTGTAGCAAAATGCTTCGTTTGACATTATCGTATCCAAGCTAAGTACAAACTTTCCAAGCAACTGCGCAAGACGAATATCTCAGTTCAAAAATAAAATATGTCTCTCCGGAAGAAACTATACCTTCACACAGTATATTGCATTAATTTCACTGTCAGAAATACATTTGAAAAATTGCGAAAAGTAGAAAATCGCTTTCATTGTTAAAAACATTTTCTTTTTTTTAGATTTATTATAAAAAATACACTGTGTGGTAATTGCGACAGAAATAAAAAACTGAAAATTGGCGATAGAGTTCAATCTTCGGCATATTATTTTTGTGCAGCCCTTCGCCACGAAGAAGGTAAGACGTTTTGCTTTCGAGGTGATTCCAATACTAGTTTTCAACACATGCTTAGAGATTAATGAGGTGTCATATAAAATGTTTAACATGAACCAACTTTCATAGGTAAGTAAAACCAAGTCATTTAACTCTTGGGTATTAAACTGCAACGAATTGCAACGTTTTATTTTCTAGTAGGATAAGGAAAGAGGCACTTTAAATAAAGTAGTTTATAAAGCCAAGCGTCAAAATATGTTAGAACATCTTTGCTTACTTTTATTTCCTTCGAGAATATGGCAGTCTTTCAAGTGAATTACACGAAGTATTAAGTATTAGAATTAATATTGATTATGGCGCAAGTTCACAAAATTTTCACAAACTTCCGACGCTAAAGCCTTGTATTTCATTTTTCTTTTGTTTGACGTGGAAGAAGAAGAAGAGGTAAGTAGGACACTGCTGCTACAACATCAAGACTCTTGTTAACTGTTAACGAAAAGCCCAATATAAATTAAGTATGAGGACGTGTAAATGTTCTAAACATTTACTGTCCAACTCCCAAGAATCAAAACAGCCGTCGTTGCTTTATTAATACTCGGCCGAGTAGAGAAGGATTCTGGCCGCACAAGCAAAAAAAAAAAATCTATGTATGTTGAACTGGTGGGATATTCGATAGCAGTACCTTTAAAATAAATTGTTAAACGTTTCATTTCTCCGAGTCAATCAAATTATACGGAGAAGGAATAAGCCCCATTTCCGTATAAAAATGCATAAAACATTAAGGCCGAATGGGGAACCACTGAGAAATATCTATAAACGAAATGAACTGCAGTAACTACAGGAGGTGAGGGATTAA
Source organism: Clitarchus hookeri (assembly GCA_002778355.1). Classification (NCBI taxonomy): domain Eukaryota; kingdom Metazoa; phylum Arthropoda; class Insecta; order Phasmatodea; family Phasmatidae; genus Clitarchus; species Clitarchus hookeri. Next base: position 66,504 of record NQII01008029.1, on the reverse strand, counting down.
AAGGGACATTACGAGTAATATGTTTTCCCCATTCTGTATTTTTGTGCGCTCCGACTGTCAATGCAGAAGCTTACGGGTTACAATCTTGGGATGTGTGGACACACGTGTAATTTCTATTAATGGTCTAAGGTTCGATTATACTGTGTCACAAGTTAGGCAAAATTCATTTCAGCAGAGGTGCTATGTATTCACTAATAATAAAAAAAAATGAAATAATTGTTTTTTTTTTCCCTCGTTTGCGTCAGACTTTCACAGAAAATCAGTCTATCATGTACACAAGAAAATTTTTAATCTAGTTATTCGGCGAACTTTAAAATATATGGGTTCATAAATAAAAAAAAAAAAATTAAAATTACCCAAATTTGACATCAAAGAATACGTTATAAAGTAGAAAATGTCTTAAAACCAAAATATATATATTATGTCAAAAATCTTTAAAACGAATTTGTATCAGACAGTGGATTTCCGGGTAGGATCTCACTGATGATTGACTGATGTAAAAGGAGAAACGGGAGGCGTAACGAAGATAGATTATTTATAGAGTAAATTTGTAGTCGCTAGGGCATGTAGACAAATGCCAACCCTATCAACCGGTACAACGTCTGCATCACATAGGAACTAGGCACGAGGTGAGAGAATTGTAGTAGAGCGGTCTCTTTGAACTCATCGTACTCAACGTTTGAACATTGAAATGCTCGCCATATTTGTTGCGTGTAAACGGAAATTGGTATCTCTGCCCTTCTATTGTGTGAACAGTGAATATTCTTCGTAAATTAAAATGTTATGTAATATTGTCTTGTATCAGTCTAAGGGCATTAAATACTAACTTTCTAGGTTTTGGATAAATTTACACTTATTAAGTAATGTAAAAACAAATACATATTTTTTCTTTCAACTTTAATGCCCATTTATTGTAATTTTAGTTAAAATGTTGGGCAAAACAAATTTCAATAATTTACTAAAAATAAAATTTAATTTAGGATATACAGTTTCTTGAAATGTTAAAAATGTTATTAACCGTTTGTTTGACATGTGAAACTTGTCACTCCTAATGCTAATATTTAACTTCTCAAAAATTTTACTTGGATTTATATGCAATTGTTTTTAAAATCGATGGGGATCGTGGAGCACGAACTGAAGACTTGCTGATGTGCGTGCTGTGTTCCAACCCCTATAACATAAATAATGGGCCAAGTGCTAGCTGCTTTTGTAGTAGTTCAACTGTTCGTCACGAGATGGGGCGTTTTGTGATTTCCTCCGGCTTAGAAATGAGTGTTTATATCACTGCTTTATTGTTTCAGTAGGTTGTTGGTTTATGACAGAATATGAACAAGGTATTAATATTGTACACAATGGGAGGGAGTTATTCTTGCAGGAAAAGACGTTGTGAGAAGGAACTGTTCTGGCAGAAATGAAAAGGAGATGTTCTGGCGAAGTGTATACAAATAACCAGAAAAATGAGATGCCAGCTGAAACGCAGTCTGCATAACAGGTAAGATCAATGTACAATAACGAATATAGCACGCAACTTTGCTTGTTCTAATCTTTGTTGTTTTGTAATGGAGTTCAACCATGCCACAATATTTAAAACCTTTATATTATTTACGGCTGTTACGAAACGACNTGTTGTTTTGTAATGGAGTTCAACCATGCCACAATATTTAAAACCTTTATATTATTTACGGCTGTTACGAAACGACAGCATATTTACGACACAACATACTGTAGAACCGTTAAAGCTGTTGTACAATTTGTCAAGAGCACTATATAGTCCATCAAGAACAATCGGTTACTGTTATCAATGTAATAATACGGCAAATATTATTTTTTTTTCGTATAAACTACATGCTTCTCACCACTAATGAAGCAGTTACTAACCACGCATTTGTGTCTTGATTTAGGTTACTTTCAAGTGCACGTATGAAAGCAAAAATATTCCTATTAACAACAAAATGAAGCTATTCGAGAAATTTATGCTATTGCAGGTAGAGGTAGACTAAATAAAAATTGAATTCGTATTTAATGGANAATGAAGCTATTCGAGAAATTTATGCTATTGCAGGTAGAGGTAGACTAAAGAAAAATTGAATTCGTATTTAATGGGCCTTCTGGTCATCATCCCAGTACAGCGAATGAGTCATGGCAAGGCACAAAATGAAGAAGTAAGCCGGCGACAAGTCACTATCTCCTACACTTTACCTAATGGAAAGGGAAATATTGTGCCAGTATGTAAAAATGTGTCCACGAAAGTGTTTAGCGTGACCGAGAGAACTGAGACCTAAGTTAAAATCAAAGAGTAATGGTGAAACAGTGTACATTTAGAAGCAAGGTAACAAAACAACACATGTACCATTTCAGTGGATCTTCAGCAAATTCTATCTCTTCCAGCATTAACATAAAGCTAAATGTATTATTTGTTTCACTTATCGTGTTATAAGATGTGAGTGCATGGTGGTGACAGCAGCAAAGGGTGCATGATTGTTTGTCATGAAGGGATAAGTGGGTGGGGTGGTAACGAAGTGGCGTTATGTATTCTCAAGGCAATCACGTCTCGCGTGACTAAGAAAACAATCAACTGGTCGGAGTGACAACTGCGTAGGCCAAACTAAAAAAACCGCATGCTTTTGTTCTTGTGGTACTACTTGCTATGCAAGGGACCTGTTGATGAAGTGAACCACAAGCACTCAGGACACTCATTTTCAAGTTGCGGCAGAGATTTTGCTCTTGTAGAGAAACGAAAACGCGTCGAAATTTGTCAAGTACCTACTGACATAATGAAAGTATTGGTGACTGCTAACCACAAAAATTCATTTATGGTAACACTTATGCAACTAGATGATGATTCATATGATTTTAAGACTGCTGCTGATAAATCACATAAAAATTACAGATTTCCAAAGTTCGGTGGATCAACATGAATAAGGTTTATCCTGGAACTGTGAGAACACGAACCACATTGCGTAAGTTTGAAGGATGGTCGTCTTTCCGCATTTTGAAGAAGAATGTGACCAACGAGTAAATACAGGATATGCTACCCCCAACACATTGTTTGTCCAGGATCTTTGAAGAAATTAAGAAATGTCTCACACATATGCTTCCTTACATGAAAAGTAAGAATAAAACTTTTGTGATGTCATACCGAATCAGTAAAACTGTGCATATTATTTTCTAAATGCTTAAATAACACAGAAATATGTTTAATTTATAAATCTTATATATATTATTAATTTTATTTTATGCCTACGAAGTGCAGCAGTAAAGGAGTTACTAAATTATATAACATTAGTGTTGAATAATACAATGTGTCTGTGTCATGTTACTTAGCCCATTGTATAGGTATTGCATACTGGCTGTTAGCGCCTTATACAGATTTATTTGTATGATAATAATTTATTTAATTTTTTAAAGTACTGGTGATTTTATTTGTTGTTCGCTGGGACAGTTCTCGCATTAATAAAATACATTTGTCAAGTCTGACGTGGTATTCTGTATAGGCAGTGCGAATGGCGCCGTGGTGGTGTAGTGGTTAGACTACTCGCCTCCTACCATGACTAACCAGCTTAGATTCCCAGCGGGATCGCTCCCGGACTTTCGCATGTGGGAATCGTGCCGGACGATGCCACTGACTGGTGGGTTTTCTCGAGGATCTCCCATTTCTCCTTTCTCTGTATTCCGGCGTTTCTCCATAGTCACCTCGCATCACCCTCATCGGCTTTCAAGACCCGATGTTAAGAGCTGCCCAAATCACTTCACTCACTCGTGAGTTATGAGGTTCAGTAACTCAGAAATCCCGATGGTGCGGAACCTTTTTGAAGTAGAATGTTAAACGAACTTATGATTACCTGTGATAACGTAACAACAATAATTAGTTTTGTTTATTGTATGACTTACAAGTTAAATGCTTTCTACGAGTAGCTACATGTCAAATTTAATACGCCTCTTGTAAAAAAAAAAATCAAAATATAAATGCCGGAATTTAATAAAAAAAATGCTTAAAGAAATAGAAAACTTGTGGCAATATTTGTAGCAAAATAAATTTCATGGAAATAACAAGATTGCTGTCTTTATGTAAATGTTCCACGTCTCCATCACATTTCTCTCGACTCCTTCTCGCGTTACTGTGGATTCCATAACCTAGCATTGAGCCCGAACTCATATGGGATTGTATTAACTGTAACTGAAGTGAGTGAGTCATACTCGACAACCACCACAAGCTTACATTATTTTTCTGTTTTTTTTTTTACAACTGTTATGTTCCAACGTTATGGGAATTAACTCGGAGGGTTACCAATGACAACACCCTTCATGAAATTCACTTTTTTCAGTTCATAAAATTACTTGTCTGTTTGCGAATGACATACTATGCACACTGCATCTCACATGCTCATATGGGCAGAGTTTAAAATAGTCACCGCGAATTTGTTTAAATTCCGACACCAACCAACCATATCACGTATATAAACACATTTGCTTTTGCATTCTTCAATATCATTTTTGCATAAAAGTAGTCGGAATACAACAAGTTATAGTTTTTTGCTGAAAATTTTAATTTATGTAAATAATACTTAATTTTATAATGGAGAATTTGTATTTTAAGAAACGTACTGAGCGATTTTGTAAGTTTTTCACACAATGGACGTTGTCGAACTTGATAACGTGTAATTTCAAGGCGTACCGCATTCCCTGAAGACATTTTGGTGAACATCGTACCTAGTGGTATTAAAATGGTACCTCTCACATAGTGTAACTGATTTATTCACCATACGTATAAGTTACTCTCAACACCTCAGCACTCAGCAGATTGCAGTCGATGTACTGAAAGCAAATTAAATTTAAATTACATGCTTCTGTCGCACACGTGTTTATTTTCCTGCGTCGTCTCCATAAACACTATTTTATGTGTTAATATTAGTTGTATTATGTAAGAATTGCTTTGAGTAAGAAATAAAAATAAAATTGCAATTCGCGCCTTTGTGGTGTTATTTCCGCTGGGAAAAGAAATTTCAACATATTCTTCAAGTATGCAGAGAATATGAGAGGAATGCAGGATTATAAAGCAACTTGAAGTTTAATCAAGGCCGAGACATGGGCTATGATGTGTAAACCGTAGCAGCTCATAAATCTCTGGCCGATGCCATAGGTGTTTGTTGCACTTTGCCGAGCGTAAAACTGCATGTATTGGAGAAGCTTGAATGCAGAGTTTGAAATTAATATCATGCCTTAATAAACTTTAGCAAAATGCTTCGTTTGCCATTATCGTATTCAAGCTAAGTACAAACTTTCCAAGCAACTGCGCAAGACGAATATCTCAGTTCAAAAATGAAATATGTCTCTCCGGAAGAAACTATACCTTCACACAGTATATTGCATTAATTTCACTGTCAGAAATACATTTGANCTCCGGAAGAAACTATACCTTCACACAGTATATTGCATTAATTTCACTGTCAGAAATACATTTGAAAAATTGCGAACAGTAGAAAATCGCTTTCATTGTTAAAAACTTTTTTTTTTTTAGATTTATTATAAAAAATACACTGTGTGGTAATTGTGACAGAAATAAAAAACTGAAAATTGGCGATAGAGTTCAATCTTCGGCATATTATTTTTGTGCAGCCCTTCGCCACGAAGAAGGTAAGACGTTTTGCTTTCGAGGTGNGTTCAATCTTCGGCATATTATTTTTGTGCAGCCCTTCGCCACGAAGAAGGTAAGACGTTTTGCTTTCGAGGTGATTGCAATACTAGTTTTCAACACATGCTTAGAGATTAATGAGGTGCCATATAAAATGTTTAACATGAACAAACTTTCATAGGTAAGTAAAACCAAGTCATTTAACTCTTGGGTATTAAACTGCAACGAATTGCGACGTTTTATTTTCTAGTAGGATAAGGAAAGAGGCACTTTAAATAAAGTAGTTTATTAAGCCAAGCGTCAAAATATGTTAGAATATATCTGCTTACTTTTATTTTCTTAGAGAATGTGGCAGTCTTTTAAGTGAATTACACGAAGTATTAAGTACCAGAATTAATATTGATTATGGCGCGAGTTCACAAAATTTTCACAAACTTCCGAGGCTAAAGCCTTGCATTTCATTTGTCTTTTGTTTGACGTGGAAGAAGAAGAAAAGGTAAGCAGGACACTGCTGCTACAACATCAAGACTCTTGTTAACTGTTAACGAAAAGCCCAATATAAATTGAGTATGAGGACGTGTAAATGTTCTAAACATTTACTACCCAACTCCCAAGAAACAAAACAGCCATCGTTGCTTTATTAATACCCGACCGAGTAGAGAAGGATTCTGGCTGCACAAAAAAAAATAATAATAATAGGTTTAATCGGTGGGATAGTCGACAATAGTACCTTTAAGATAAATTGTGAAATGTTGAAATGTTTCATTTCTCCGAGTCAATCAAATTTTAGGGAGAAGGAATAAGCCCCATTTCCATATAGAAATGTATAAAACTTTAAGGCCGAATGGGGAACCACTGAGAAATATCTATGAACGAAATGAACTGCAGTAACTACAGGAGGTGAGGGAATAAAAGGGATATTACGAGTAACATGTTTTCCCCCATTCCGTTTTTATTGTGCGCTCCGACTGTCAATGCAGAAGCTTACGGGTTACAATTTTGGGATGTGTGGACGCACTTGTAATTTTTATTAATGGTCTAAGGTTCGATTATACTGTGTCACAAGTTAGGCAAAACTCATTTCAGCAGATGTGCTATGTATTCACTAATAATAAAAGAAAGCATGAAATAAATGTTTTTTTCCCTCGTATACGTCAGACTTCCACAGAAAAACAGTCGATCATGTACAGAAGAAAATTTTTTTATCTAGTTATTTGGTGAACTTTAAAATATGTGGGTTCAGAAATAAAAAAATTATTTAAATTACCCAAATTTGACATCAAAGAATACGTTATAAAAAAGAAAATGTGTTAAAACCAAAATATGTATTATATAAAAAATCTTTAAAACGAATTTTCATCAGGCAGTGGATTTCCGGGTAGGATCTTGACTGATGTAAAAGGAGAAAGGGGAGGCGTAACGAAGATAGATTATTTATAGAGTACATTTGTAGTCGCTAGGGCATGTAGACAAGTGCCAACCCTATCAACCGGTACAACGTCTGCATCACATAGGAACTAGGCACGAGGTGAGAAAATTGTAGTAGAGCGGTCTCTTTGAACTCATCGTACTCAACAGTTTAACATTAAAATGCTCGTCATATTTGTTGCGTGTAAACGGAAATTGGTATCTCTGCCCTTCTATTGTGTGAACAGTGAATATTCTTCGTAAATNGTTCAATCTTCGGCATATTATTTTTGTGCAGCCCTTCGCCACGAAGAAGGTAAGACGTTTTGCTTTCGAGGTGATTCCAATACTAGTTTTCAACACATGCTTAGAGATTAATGAGGTGTCATATAAAATGTTTAACATGAACCAACTTTCATAGGTAAGTAAAACCAAGTCATTTAACTCTTGGGTATTAAACTGCAACGAATTGCAACGTTTTATTTTCTAGTAGGATAAGGAAAGAGGCACTTTAAATAAAGTAGTTTATAAAGCCAAGCGTCAAAATATGTTAGAACATCTTTGCTTACTTTTATTTCCTTCGAGAATATGGCAGTCTTTCAAGTGAATTACACGAAGTATTAAGTATTAGAATTAATATTGATTATGGCGCAAGTTCACAAAATTTTCACAAACTTCCGACGCTAAAGCCTTGTATTTCATTTTTCTTTTGTTTGACGTGGAAGAAGAAGAAGAGGTAAGTAGGACACTGCTGCTACAACATCAAGACTCTTGTTAACTGTTAACGAAAAGCCCAATATAAATTAAGTATGAGGACGTGTAAATGTTCTAAACATTTACTGTCCAACTCCCAAGAATCAAAACAGCCGTCGTTGCTTTATTAATACTCGGCCGAGTAGAGAAGGATTCTGGCCGCACAAGCAAAAAAAAAAAATCTATGTATGTTGAACTGGTGGGATATTCGATAGCAGTACCTTTAAAATAAATTGTTAAACGTTTCATTTCTCCGAGTCAATCAAATTATACGGAGAAGGAATAAGCCCCATTTCCGTATAAAAATGCATAAAACATTAAGGCCGAATGGGGAACCACTGAGAAATATCTATAAACGAAATGAACTGCAGTAACTACAGGAGGTGAGGGATTAAAAGGGACATTACGAGTAATATGTTTTCCCCATTCTGTATTTTTGTGCGCTCCGACTGTCAATGCAGAAGCTTACGGGTTACAATCTTGGGATGTGTGGACACACGTGTAATTTCTATTAATGGTCTAAGGTTCGATTATACTGTGTCACAAGTTAGGCAAAATTCATTTCAGCAGAGGTGCTATGTATTCACTAATAATAAAAAAAAATGAAATAATTGTTTTTTTTTTCCCTCGTTTGCGTCAGACTTTCACAGAAAATCAGTCTATCATGTACACAAGAAAATTTTTAATCTAGTTATTCGGCGAACTTTAAAATATATGGGTTCATAAATAAAAAAAAAAAAATTAAAATTACCCAAATTTGACATCAAAGAATACGTTATAAAGTAGAAAATGTCTTAAAACCAAAATATATATATTATGTCAAAAATCTTTAAAACGAATTTGTATCAGACAGTGGATTTCCGGGTAGGATCTCACTGATGATTGACTGATGTAAAAGGAGAAACGGGAGGCGTAACGAAGATAGATTATTTATAGAGTAAATTTGTAGTCGCTAGGGCATGTAGACAAATGCCAACCCTATCAACCGGTACAACGTCTGCATCACATAGGAACTAGGCACGAGGTGAGAGAATTGTAGTAGAGCGGTCTCTTTGAACTCATCGTACTCAACGTTTGAACATTGAAATGCTCGCCATATTTGTTGCGTGTAAACGGAAATTGGTATCTCTGCCCTTCTATTGTGTGAACAGTGAATATTCTTCGTAAATATTTTTCATTTTCATGTTTCTACATTTTTCATTTCGCTAAACTACGAGTAACATTTACGCTCACGGCATATTACGCTGTAATGCTGGTCAGAAAGGAGACGCCTGTGTCCAGTGAGTAAATTCTGACGCTTGACGTTAAGTCGGAGCGCAGATTTGACGCCGAAGGTACATTAGTCGAGATGATCATGCAATGATTAATCGTTAAATTCCGCAATATTTTAGAATATCGGAATCACACAACACCCAGTCCTGAAAAATCCTCGACCTTGCTGGGAATCGAACAGTGTACCTACGACCCACTGGTTATGAGTACTGACCACTGGACTAAGTTGTCAGACGTACTTGTTAATACGACATAATGAACATTTTTGAAAACCTAAGAAATTATCTTAAATAACTCTTATCCCATAATGTCTAAACGATGTTGTCCTAGACTTGAGAAATTGGCTGCTAGATGAACGAGAGAGAGCCTGTTGAAGAAAAGTGATTAATCACGGATTTGAATTGGATCGGGTCTGAGATTTTACTCTTTATTTCAAATCCATTGGATTATATTGAAAATGATAACTTCTTCTTAAAACACAAAATAATTTGTTATCGTAAGACCAGGTAAAATAAATATGGAAATTTAGTACTAAAGTCAATGTCAGTATGATTTAGGCTACACGACTGTCTACAAATTAAGTCTATAATAAAAATGGTAAAAAAAAAGTATCGGTAATTATGTCCAAATGACGAAATTTATTTCCCAAATGCACTGTGGCAAATGTACTGCTTTGCTAATATCTCGTTGTATACGTTTTATTATTCAAGTTCTGAGTAACCTTCCAAACTGTACGTGAATTGCCTAACACTCTGCTGTCTCTACTACGACGGGTGCTTTGCCACCGTCCATGCAATTTTCTGTAGGCACTAAAAAACGACTCTATCACTCCCGAGTTTTTTTTTTTACTCCCCCGCCCTCCTAAAATTCTGCTCTGCTTCTGATATTCTTCAAACGCCCCCAGTCGGATATTTGATAGTTTTTTAAACGACGGTTTTCCAGAGATTAGACGGCGCCCGTGTAGTAAAACACCGACGGCTGAGGCGGACGTAAAGCTGATGGGGAAGAAATATAATTACTTGGATGGATGCCAGAGCGAATTTTTTTTTTTAAGCAACGCCAACCCCTGCGTGACTTGCCTGAAAAAGAAAACAATATAAGAAGACAGGGGCCAGCCGGCTGTGAAAGGAGACTATATATACTAACACTTGTGTTCCTTCAGCGAAGACAAAATAAACACTCTTCGCTGTGGCGTGCGTAAAAATAGAGCCGCGTAGATAGCTGACTCAATGTTAACAATGCCCCTCACCGAAACTGATTGACGGTGACAAGGCAATTTGTGGGTTTGTTTCATGCTGATTTGCGTCCTACACACGACCTAAGGTTATATAAAAAAATTTATGCATAAATTAACACTGAATAAAAAAAAATGTCTCAAAGAATATTTCACTTTGTTTAAACTTTAATAACTTTAAACTTTTATGGTTTTGTTCCATGTTGATTTGTGTCATACACATACCTAAGTTTATATAAATAATATATACATAAATTAACACTGTAAATAAAAAAAATATCTCGAACAATACTTGGCATTGTTTATACTTTATAAACAATTGTAATATGATATTACGCTAGCTTACGCCTATTGCCATTAGTTAATATTATTTATTCAAAAAGCCGAGTATTAACTCGTTATGGTTATTTCATTTTTTTTCATAACGTCTCTGCTTATAAGCCAGTACACTGGGGAAAATGTTAAGTCCAGCAGCAAAGGTGAAACAGTAATGCCATGCCGCAGCATGTTTCTCCCTTATATCTGTATGCAACAGTTTTAATACGTACGAAACACAAGTTCTCTCAAAAGTTGTGGTAGAGGTAACACCATTACACGACATGGTATAGCCGTAATACCTTTGCACTGGTTGTCACCTACGTGATTATGCTGTAGCACCACGAGTACGGATGAAACGCAGTGCCTACACTGAGTTTACGTGTGTAGTGTACGGTTAAGGCATGTGGCTAAACAATGACGTCATAACAGTAGCCCAGGAAAGCAGTGTGTGACATCCGTACCGTATCCCTTGTACGCCAGAATGCAACTGAAAATACGTCCCCCGTGTCTTTGTGTATGGTCGTAATGGTGTCAGGTTGGGTAATAACAGGTATATTAAAGTCATGACGTCATATTCGGGGTTTCAGCTCTTATGGGAAGTATTATAACTGATGAGTACTAGTTTTATAACAAACAGTTGTGTATTATTTATTTAGACACATTTTTTCTTATTTGGTGACGTCTAAATTTATTTAGAATTACCGTGTCTTGTTGTGTTTATATTGCTATCCTTTACAGCTGTGTTTTACAATTACTGTGTTTTGCAATTATTGTGTATCCTATATGTTATCCGACAGGGCATGTGAAATGCTTTCAAAATATATAAATAATGTAGCAATGCACTGCACTTTGCTAAAATTACGTTGATCGTAAAGCAGTAACATGCATTATTAGGAGACGCAGCCAAAATAATTGCACTTGGATATAACAGTGATGAGATGATTAAGATCCCTAGTAATATTTTAAAATAACGGTTTCCATAACAAAATACTGGGTTGCTGCAAAACCATCTGTAACATCCGTAAAATAACATTAAATGTTGATAAATGTGTAACAGCATTGTGAATGGGCAAAACACACTGAATTCCAGTTAAAACGCACTGTAGTTTGTAATTACTAGCCAGTCTTACGTAAAGCTATTACAAGCAGTGTGCCACATCCAGATGGTTTCTAATTTGCTCGGCCGCTGTCCTTCGTTTGGTCATGTGCCACGTATTCTTGGCAGCAACATGGCTGACGAAGAAACCATTATTCTGTCCCCCGGTGTTATGCCTAAAGGCTTCTCAGGGGACTGCTTACAAACTGACTTAAGACATAACTTAAACTAATACTCATGCCTTACCTAGGATTTGGACCCGGAACCTCCCGCATCCCGCAGACCGGCGGCGCGCCAACCGACTGCTCCGCGGGAGGTTGACTCATCAACCAGTAAGCCAATGTGTTCGAGCAGCCTAAATTCATAATTAACGTAAACCTCCGTCTCAAAAGGTAGATAGATAAACGTGTTATGCGGTTACCAAACCCTAAAACCTTGCAATCGAACAAGTTAACGTTTCAGCGACTTTGACCTCAGAGATCACAACTTGAAATGGTGTTATTGAAATTTTTGTGTAGGATGGACTTTTATACTTTATATTCTTAATTTCATTACATCGCAGAGAATGTCTTATTCGGAATAGCACTTTTACAATATTTTTTATAACTACATTACTATTCCGCAGGCGACTCTGTGGAGTTTTGTAAGTACCTCCAGACTGCGTTTATTTACTAAAACCACTCTAGTAACACCGGGAAACGTGATTCGGAGCGGCCCATCCGGGCACATTGTGATGTTCCACCATAGATCAATAAATCCGGCTTGCCCCTGGTGCAAACTACAAACATCACGGCAACAAAGGCGCTCTGCGAACCTGAGAAACGACCCCACAGCGCACGCCAGTGGTGCCACTGTAGAAAACAAAAACCAGCATGTCATGTTACAACCATAAACTGATGATGATGTAGACCGACTTTTCGTCTTCTGCGCCATGTACCCAACATTGACCTACCCCACACCAATACAGCTGCGAAAGTCACATGTCTAATATTGATGAACGTGTTTGTTTATATTTTAATCTTCAAAAGACAAGCCTTTTAATGTAGCCGAAATTGTTAATTGCTCTAGAAATTGGTTACAGAATTCACACAAACTTGTCAATGCACTTGTTTGCGTAAACAGTGTTCTCAACTCAAATGATATCCACGATATTTCCCGGCTGTCGTATTGGCAGGAAAACAGTTAAAAGTTTTGGGACGCGGAGATTGGTTTCGCGCAGCTAGCGTCATCTCTCTTCCCATATTCACTGTACGGACCCAGCCAAAGGGGCTTCCTATGGAGGAACGACGCAAGTTGGCTCGCCAGTCCGCAGGCATGGGTCTCCGCAGTGAACTTGGCTCGTGCGTAAACGCGCCGTCCCGGCTCTGCTCCACGAGGTTGCGTATTTTGCCTCTTCGCCACCCCCACCCTCCTCCACCTCCGAACAGGAACAATACCGCGCCAGCTAGGGAGGGAAAGGCTGCTTTTCAAGCCCTCGCCGGGAAGTTTGAAGGGTCCGCCCGGTATGGAGTGCCGAGGGCTGGCTTCTTGTTGCGCTAATCTAAGCGCCTGCCCTCTCTCTTTTAGCGACAGGAGGGAATGATGGGGAATAAAGGGGTTTGGGGGAGGGGGGTAATCGACTCGGGGCGATTGTTAACCCCCTTGATGGCGTCGACAAGTTTACTGGGGCTCACGGGCGAAGCAAGTTCCTCCGGCGAAACTTCCTCGTGCAGTCGCCCGATGTTCTGTTTACGTACCAGCAGGACTTGAGTTCGGCAGGCTGGCTTTTGGCGGGGAGCGTTTACGATACAGAGAAATTACTCCGCCACCGGGACACGTTGTTATGAACTGAATCTCAGATTAATCCATACCTAAAATGGGCTATAGGGGCGTAGCAAATTATAACCCAGAACTAGGTAGAGCACAACAGAATAAGAGTGAAGTGTATTAATCATTANGAAGCAAGTTCCTCCGGCGAAACTTCCTCGTGCAGTCGCCCGATGTTCTGTTTACGTACCAGCAGGACTTGAGTTCAGCAGGCTGGCTTTTGGCGGGGAGCGTTTACGATACAGAGAAATTACTCCGCCACCGGGACACGTTGTTATGAACTGAATCTCAGATTAATCCATACCTAAAATGGGTTATAGGGGCGTAGCAAATTATAACCCAGAACTAGGTAGAGCACAACAGAATAAGAGTGAAGTGTATTAATCATTAAAGTCTATACAGTAACTGTTAAACTACAAACATTACTGATTCTAATCAGGGGTTTGGTTGTCAGGGGGTGGGGGTGGGGGGTTATTTAGCTAATTATACCAAGGGACATTACCATGCCTTTTTCCTTTTGAAACCTAACTTGTTCCTGTTGCCGTAGGCTGAGTTCAGGCGGCGGTTAGCGACGGCCGGATACGCCGATCTTTAGACGTCCTCTTGACGCAATGCTTCTATGACAAAATACGCCGTTCCTAGCATTACGCTGTCATGTATCGGGCGCGTTGTCTAAGTGTCTGGCCCCGTTTACCGGCCAGTGGAGGGAGTTTAATGCTGTTGCCTTTCGCGATGTATTTATGCGATTACGGCTCGCGTCCTGGATTACTGTTCGTAGGTGTGATCAGGCAGGCCGTAAAGCTAAGGCCTGATCACAGTTCATAACATCGTGCGTGGGCGTCCCAGTAATTGCCACGGGTGGTGTATTATGAGCAGTTTAAGCCTAAAGTTCTAGGCATGATATTCAGCTTTCAGTTTCCAGTTTTCAGTACTACCGTATACCGGCAGGTCGGTGTTGTCCAGTCGCAGATGCTGAGTTGCACGAACGTAATTTCAGTCACTTCTCTTCTGAACGTCGCACTGTATTTCTCATTGACAGTTTGTGAATTTTTCTGATAAATATATCGGGCTTGTTTATCGAGATGGCTATCGATAAAAACATGACGTAAAGCGTTGACCAAGATTTAAGTAACCCCGGTTACCAAGTTGTTTACATCTCTTCTCGTGTAAAGAAAATTTAAATTATTCTGCTAATGAATGGGTCAAACTAGTTTGTGAATATGGATGGGGTGTTGGTAAATAATTTATTTTCATTATATCAAACATNCTAATGAATGGGTCAAACTAGTTTGTGAATATGGATGGGGTGTTGGTAAATAATTTATTTTCATTATATCAAACATTATCATTTAGATAATTGCTTATTTACTTAAATCGTAATGTGCACTGTAAAATATTGTTCATTTATGATCCCTGACTANATCATTTAGATAATTGCTTATTTACTTAAATCGTAATGTGCACTGTAAAATATTGTTCATTTATGATCCCTGACTATAACAAAAGTTTTTTAACCCACACTATATATAGAACATTTACCATATACTAGCTGAAAATAAAATAAAAGTAGAACAACACTATTTTACAAAGTTGGGAACACAATTATCCATTTGGCTCTTACTTTGTCAACTATGGGAAAGCTGGCGTGGATGTATGGAAAAGGACTTAGCCGTTTGTGTTTTCTCAATATCCCGTATACAATGATGTGGCAAGTTTGTTGGCGATTTCTTTGAGCGTACAATCGTACAGACATACAGTACCCTCATGAAACGCAAAACGGATGTCTGCAGTATCAGACAATACATGTGCTTTTTCACACATCATACATATTTTTAAGTTTAAGATCTACAGTAATAAAATCATCGTCCTGTTGTGTGCAACGTGGTTAACCGAACACTTGAGTTAACACGCGGGTAAGCTCGGAGGTAATTGAATCAGTAAAAGCTGTTCACGGTAAAGTGAGCACTTTTGAGGCCCTTGTTACTTTTTTTTTCGTATCAACCTTTTTTTTATCCTTCCGCTACTTTTTAAAATAAAATTTGCTATGTAATGAATAAACACAGTATGTGTACATCGCCGGACTCGGAAGTTGACCTCTAGAGCTACAATAAAATATATCTATTGACTGTTATTCTTAACGAGAGGGCTTCAAAAAGTGCTCATTTTACCGTGTATAGCCTACAGTTGCTTTGAATGTAGTTAAAAATCCAGGCAGAGAAAACAACGCTTTGAGACCTCAGTCGAGACTGGGGCCACAACCTCACGGAGCTAAACGCTTTTACATACAATGTCTGATCAATAGTATCTGGATACCTACGCGAAACTGTTCTATAAGTGTCCCTAGGGTGTGCTGCCCAGTAGCGGACAGTAATAATACGTGGTGGCCCTATCTTAGGCCTTTATTACAGCTCGGACCCTGCGGGGAAGACTGCCGAACAGGTGTCGGAACATCTCCGGAGGAATGACCGACCATTCTTCCTGCAGTGCTGTAGCAAGTGTGAAATGTTATGTTGGTAGTTAGGGACTGGCGCGCAGTTGCTCTTGCAGTTCGTCCCAGAGGTTTTCGACGGGACTGAAGTCGTGTCTCTGGGCTGGCCAGTTCACTTCCGGAACCCTATTGCCACAAATCACTCGCGGACAGACTCTGCTTTATGGCAGGGAGCCTTTAACGTGCTCCGTAGTACTACAAGAGGACCGAGTCACTTCGGGGCCTCGGTGGTGAAGTGGTCAGACTACAGTAATCGCCTCTCACCAAGGCGTACCGGGTTCGATTCCTGGCGGCACCGCCCCCTGGATTTTTGCACGTACGAATCTTGGCGGACGATGCCACTGGTCACCGGGTTTTCTCAGGGATCTCTATACTCATCTCACTTCACCCTAATTGGTTCTCAAGACCCCGATGTTAAGAGCCGTCCAAATCTCTCCACTCCACTCCAAGTCCCTTCCATGATAATCACCCACACACTGTCACCCCACCTCCGTCTAATTTCTTCGTGAGCACGGTACACGCACCGAGCGAGGTGGCGCAGTGGTTAACTCTGGACTCTCGTTGACTAGGACCTGGGTTGGAATCCGGGTCCGGCCATTCTGGTTTCGGTTTTCCATAGTTTCCCGAAGTCACTCCATTTGAATGTCGGGATATAGTCCATTCACGACTACTTCCAAAATTCACGAAGCCCTGCTATAGTTCTACTTGCAGGATATTCCCCCGCCTTATGCGAAAAAAAGTTAACAAAATCTAGAAAATTGCACTAAAGGAACAACGCACACTGAGTTCGTGCTCATTAAGTGTAATTATATTTTGCTTAAGAACTATTTCTTACTAGGTATTACCAACACTTGCGTTTTCCCACTGTTTTTATTCACATTAACTTCAAATGAAATAATATTATTTATAGATAAAATATATGCNACACTTGCGTTTTCCCACTGTTTTTATTCACATTAACTTCAAATGAAATAATATTATTTATAGATAAAATATATGCAAAAGTTGAATTTAGTAAAAAATTAGCTACTTTTACGTGAACAGAAGTATAAAACGCTTGTGTTACATGACATATTAAGGGAATAACCAAATACGTCATATATGGGGTGATTCGTCAAAGGTCAGATTCAGAAAGTGTGAAGTGACCACGAATAGACTATAGTTCTTTACTATTGGCCATGGCCAATTCCTACCCGTTCCTGCATGGCGGAGCAGCTTGCTCCGTCTCTAATGACCTCGCTGTCGACGAGGCGTTAAGCCCTACCTACCTACCTACCTACCTACCTACCTAGCTTTGTACAGCTTCCCACCGGACTTCCACAAGGTGAAGCGTGATTCCATCAACATCAATCACGTGCCTCCATTCATCCACATTCCAGTAGCGCGGGGCTGTTTGCACCACCACAATGCTGCGCTTCTCGTTCATAGGCGAAACGTGCGGTTTATGGACAGATGCTCGAGTTTCGAACCGCAGTTCTCGTAACTCCCGGCGCGCAGTCGTGCCAGCTGAGCAGGTAGTGTCGCGGCGGAGACCTCGCGAGGTGACACGCGACGACCTTGCACCTCCTTTCACAGTGCTCGGAGGTCCCTGTCGGTCAACACGCGCGGTCTACCCGGCGGCGGTTGTGTTGTGGTTGTGCCTCCCCGTTCCCACTTCACAATCGCATCCTCGACGGTCGGCTTGGGAAACTCGACAAGAGCGGAAACGGTTCTTGCAGGATTACTTACTGCTACGGCAACCAATAAACTACACAACGTTCGACGTCGCTGCTCAGCCCATTCCGCCGGTATCGCGTAGCACTAATCAACGTCGAGCCCTCTGCCTTATATTACAGTGGCGGCGGACGACGTAGTCACATCTAGGCGCGAGTTTAGTTTTACAGAGTGGTTTTAGGATGCTTTTCATCTCATAATGTATGCACTACGACTTCAGACGTGATATTCGAAGTGCGAATATCCAGGAATCTGTTTCCATGGAGTTCGTTCTCGTGAGCGACAATCTCGATAGAAGCTACCAGAGGAGGTTGTTTAAGTGCACAAAATTATTTTCTTGACATACCTGATTTTTAAGTTTGTAAATAGGATTAAACATTGGCTTGATAAAAGTGCACCCAACAGAGGGATACTAACAAAAACAATTCAAAGAAATTGGCAAACATTGTGTCAAACATAAATATTACAATATGGTTTATTACATATGTTATTTACTACAGTTCAAAAAAATTTGCAATATCGTTAATACGCCATACAGAAAATTCTGGGAAATGTACTGTGCGTGGTTTAAGTTTTACAACAAAATTAATATTTAGAAAATAAGTAAGTTAAATCCTAACTGCATTTCTTAAAAAATTCTAAAAGACATGGCTTGGGCGAAGAAGAAGACAATTTATTTTAGCTGTGTGTAGCGAGACGTTCGTGGTTAAAGTTAGTCCTCGTGAAAGGAGCAAAAGCAATAAAAAGATGTAGCAAGCTCGCAACAGACATAAGACTCAGCAACTCTACTATTCTTTTTTCCCTTTTTACGTTGCTATGTTTTATTATCGTCAATTATAGAAACTACTTCCATACGGTCAACTTGTACACAGTACGACGAGCCAGTCGCACCAACATGGCGAGCCAAGCGTGCGAGTTTTTACAACTGCGGCGAAAGTGTAACTTAAGTCGAGCTACCATGAAAGTTTCTTTCTCTCTACACGGTGAAAAAATTAACTCAACTTCGTAAACTGTAATGTAAGCTTCTTACATGGTATGGAAAAATTGCCATATAATTAACAGGTTGCAAATCTAAAAATGGTAAACTTCGCTGCTATACAAATTAGGGAAATTCACCTCGTATTTGATTTTTAACCTGAATAAATGCACGAAAGTTTCAACGAATTTAAAGAAATAAATGTATCTTTGCTGCTTTCACAAGACGCATATACACTGACGTGGAAAATTTGCGAGAAATTTATTTTCTTATTGTGTAGAAGACAACTGTGGCAATATCATGCGTGAAGTGCAAGAGGCGCGCGTCAGAATCATACNCACAACGTTCGACGTCGCTGCTCAGCCCATTCCGCCGGTATCGCGTAGCACTAATCAACGTCGAGCCCTCTGCCTTCTATTACAGTGGCGGCGGACGACGTAGTCACATCTAGGCGCGAGTTTAGTTTTACAGAGTGTTTTTAGGATGCTTTTCATCTCATAATGTATGCACTACGACTTCAGACGTGATATTCGAAGTGCGAATATCCAGGAATCTGTTTCCATGGAGTTTGTTCTCGTGAGCGACAATCTCGATATAAGCTACCAGAGGAGGTTGTTTAAGTGCACAAAATTATTTTCTTGACATACCTGATTTTTAAGTTTGTAAATAGGTTTAAACATTGGCTTGATAAAAGTGCACCCAACAGAGGGATACTAACAAAAACAATTCAAAGAAATTGTCAAACATTGTGTCAAACATAAATATTATAATATGGTTTATTACATATGTTATTTACTACAGTTCAAAACAATTTTCAATATCGTTAATACGCCATACAGAAAATTCTGGGAAATGTACTGTGCGTGGTTTAAGTTTTACAACAAAATTAATATTTAGAAAATAAGTAAGTTAAATCCTAACTGCATTTCTTAAAAAATTCTAAAAGACATGGCTTGGGCGAAGAAGAAGACAATTTATTTTAGCTGTGTGTAGCGAGACGTTCGTGGTTGAAGTTAGTCCTCGTGAAAGGAGCAAAAGCAATAAAAAGATGTAGCAAGCTCGCAGCAGACATAAGACTCAGCAACTCTACTATTCTTTTTTCCCTTTTTACGTTGCTATGTTTTATTATCGTCAATTATAGAAACTACTTCCATACGGTCAACTTGTACACAGTACGACGAGCCAGTCGCACCAACATGGCGAGCCAAGCGTGCGAGTTTTTACAACTGCGGCGAAAGTGTAACTTAAGTCGAGCTACCATGAAAGTTTCTTTCTCTCTACACGGTGAAAAAATTAACTCAACTTCGTAAACTGTAATGTAAGCTTCTTACATGGTATGGAAAAATTGCCATATAATTAACAGGTTGCAAATCTAAAAATGTTGAACTTCGCTGGTATACAAATTAGGGAAATTCACCTCGTATTTGATTTTTATCCTGAATAAATGCACGAAAGCTTCAATGAATTTAAAGAAATAAATGTATCTTTGCTGCTTTCACAAAACGCATATACACTGACGTGGAAAATTTGCGAAAAATGTATTTTCTTATTGTGTAGAAGACAACTGTGGCAATATCATGCGTGAAGTGCAAGAGGCGCGCGTCAGAATCATACNGTATTTTCTTATTGTGTAGAAGACAACTGTGGCAATATCATGCGTGAAGTGCAAGAGGCGCGCGTCAGAATCATACTTCAAATGGAGTGGAGTGAAGAGATTGGCGCAGTTCTGAAGCCCCTGTCACACGGTCAAATTTTTTTGTCAATTTGCTTCTAATAAGTTTCGTGAAATAAAGTTGGACAGTTATGAAGTCATTGAAATGTTATATACGCCGGATTGTTTGCCTGAGAAAGTTGGATGGCTTCAGTTTCCATCAAACATTTGAAGATTGAACCGGTTCTAAAATGTTTTTGACGTTTGACGGTCTCAGCCAATCAGAATCGTGTACGACAAAAATTTACGTCAAGAAACTTTAAAATAACGAACGATTGCTGGAAACGAAGTAGGTTATCACGGTAATTAATTTATGTAGAAGATGTCTGGGCATGAATGCAATTTTAAATGAAGATTACACATAATATTACGAACACATGGGTATTAAATTTCATTTTGCAGGAAACATTTCTGATAAATAAAATTTGAATTCAGTAAAGAAGCAAAAATAAATTACAACATTCCTTAAATTTCTTCCTGCACTTGACAGCGGGTGGTAAATGAGAGCTGTATCCGCGTGTCTGTGCTGGAATTCATATTGTGGTGTAAATATGTATGGTGGACTTGTGTCTCAGNAATGAGAGCTGTATCCGCGTGTCTGTGCTGGAATTCATATTGTGGTGTAAATATGTATGGTGGACTTGTGTCTCAGAAATAAAACTGTGTTATAGTTTGCGTAATTCATAAAGAGGGAACACTAGTGACACCTACTGGATTAGAGGTCGCACCTATACACTGAAGAGCCAAAAAAACTGGTACACATGCCTAATATCGTGTAGGGCCCCCGCAAGCACGCAGAAGTACCGCAATACGACGTGGCATAGACTCGACTAATGTCTGAAGGTATGCAGGAGGCAATTCACATCCTGCAAGGTAGTCCACAAAACCATAGGAGTGCGAGGTGGTGGAGATCTCTTCTGAACAGCACGATGCAAGGCATCCCAGATATGCTCAATAATGTTCAGGTCTGGTGATTTAGGTGGCCAATGGAAGTGGCAAAGTCAGAAGTGGGTTCCTGGAGCCACTCGGTAGAAACTCTCAACGTGTGGGGTGTCGCATTGTCCTGCTGGAATTGTCCACGTCCGTCGGAATGAACAATGGACATGAATGGGTGCAGGTGATCGGACAGGATGCTTACGTATCTGTCACCTGTCAGAGTCGTATCTAGACGTATCAGGGGTCCAATTTCACGCCAACTGCACATGCCCCATACCATAACAGAGCCTCCAACAGCTTGAACAGTCCCCTGTTCACATCTAGGGTCTGTGGATTCATGAGGATGTCTCCATACTCGTACACGTCCATCCGCCCGATACAATTGGAAACGAGACTTGTCAGACCAGGCAACGTATTTCCAGTCATCAACAGTCCAATGGTAGTGTTGGCGGGCCCAGAAGAGGCGTAAAGCTTTGTGTCGTGCAGAGTCAACAGCGGTACACGAGTGGGCCTTCGGCTCCGAAAGCCCATATCAAAGATGGTCCGTTGAATAGTTCGTACGCTGGCACTTGATGCCCTAGCATAGAAATCTGCGCCAATTTGAGAAATGGTTGCACGTCTGTCACGTTTAATTATTCTCGTCTGTCGTCGTTTGTCCCGTTAATTCACAATATTTCTTCGGCCGCAGCGATGTCGAAGATTTGATGTTTTACCAGATTCCCGATATTCACGGTACGCTCGTACGTGAAAATAGAAATTGTATCGCTACCTCGGAGATGCTGTGTCCAACCTCTCGTGCGCCAACTATAACAACATGTTCAAACTCACTTAAATCTTNATCGCTACCTCGGAGATGCTGTGTCCAACCTCTCGTGCGCCAACTATAACAACATGTTCAAACTCACTTAAATCTTGATAATCTGCCATTGTGGCAGCAGTAACCGATCTAGCAACTTTGCCAGACGCTTGTTACCTTATATAGGCACTGCCGACTGCATCGCGTTACTCGGATTTGTTCCATACCTCTGTTATTTNTCAGACGCTTGTTACCTTATATAGGCACTGCCGACTGCATCGCGTTACTCGGATTTGTTCCATACCTCTGTTATTTGTATACACACGTCTATACCAGTTTTTTTGGCTCTCCAGTGTACCTACACATATTCGCATGTCACTTTCAATTCGGCTTAAGTCACGTAGCTGTGTGGTGTGACTCTGCCGGGGAGGACAGAGGTGTTTTACCGTGGAGCGAGCGCATGCGAATGTATGGAAATACAGCAATTTTGTTTGCCGAAGGTAACAGTTTTTTATAATTTTTTACTTGTGGTGGGTGCATTTCTACGCTAGCGTCTTCTCGCGGTTTATAATTTTTTTCCCCGCAAAACTTACTTTATGTACATTATTTGAGTGTATTGAGATTTATATCCGGACACTGGGAGCTAGAAATATCGCTTCGCATGGAGTAACCATGTGGATATTTTTTCCCGCTCTCTAAATTTCTTAACTTACTGATTTTAAACTTGAGAGGATGTGTTTTTTAATGATGAGCGTCTATGCCTTGGAGAGGGGGAATGCATGGGATCCTTCACTGTGCATATAGCATACCGTGGGGGTAGCGAATTTATTTTAACTTTACAGAAAACTGCATAACGCATCTGTGCACGGCACTTGATTTTTTCCAACTTTAAATTTCAGCAAATGTTTTTGGAGGGGAAGGGGCTCCTGGTGATTGATTTTCCTCTAATATTTACCCCGAAACATGCTCTTTGTATGCTTCTTTCTCGTGGTGTATGTTTCCAGTATGAGGTTTTTACAGTACTTTTGATATCATGACTTTCGATTCGAATACTTTCCTTTCGTTGAATGGGTCAGGTTTGCTAAGCTGCATTCAAGCCTTATATGAAATTTTATTGGTGTTGTGTTTATGTGGAGAGCCAACAGCGATGTTTTCCCCCATTCGAGCTAAACGTGTGCAAATATCCTTCGAATACCTGCTCTCGTTGTGGGGGCATAGATATTTAGACTGTGATCGAATGCGGTTTAGGGCCTCCACGAAACCATTGTCATTAACCAACCCAACCCTAGCCACAATTCGTAGGCGTGATGGTTGCTGGCACTATGGTTGGTGCTCATCCTGAACCCTTGGTTTTTCTGGGAAGTACATTCGTACCCTGCTATGAAGGAGATNTGGCACTATGGTTGGTGCTCATCCTGAACCCTTGGTTTTTCTGGGAAGTACATTCGTACCCTGCTATGAAGGAGATAGTACACGACGGTTTTTGGCAGGTGAAGGTCCTACAGCTCGCAGGTTTTTGCATGCCTCTGCAAGTTATCGATCCTACCAAACGCCATGCCACATTTAACACTCTTATATGTCACTCGATCTGCATTATTCGAATATTCGTACTTTTCGTGTGAATGCANGCCATGCCACATTTAACACTCTTATATGTCACTCGATCTGCATTATTCGAATATTCGTACTTTTCGTGTGAATGCAAACGAAGTATTACAGTAGCATCACGGGTACTAAGGTAACGGATTTGCAAATTAGGTAGGTGGTAAATATATAAATTAAGAAAACTAAGTTATAGTACCGTATTTTATGAGGTTACATATTCCTCTAGAGACTAGCTGGCCCCAACCAATACTGAAAGTTTGAACAGATTTGTAGTTTCGCGGGAAAATATACGCGTGTTACGTGAATGCTTGATAATATCCTGCGAGCTGATGTAATTAAATATCTGAACTTACCAGTCAGAATGGTAAAAGACGAGGGGTGAGAGAGCGATCTGTCACCTCTGGCACCAGACGAGAAACTGTGCCGAGGGCCGGTATTGTTCCCATTATATATTTCCCCACACCAGCACGCTCTGGCAAACAATGCTGAAAACAATAGCGGTAGTGGTAAGGGATTAAGCGAGGGTGAATAATTGTTCGTACTAAAATGGTGTGGGGAGAGGTAACGGAATAAATACTAAATTCCAATGATAATTCAATTAGCATTAAAACGAACAATGTTTTTCAATCGGTCTTAAGTAAATATTTCAGTTCAAA
This sequence comes from Clitarchus hookeri, assembly GCA_002778355.1. Taxonomy (NCBI): domain Eukaryota; kingdom Metazoa; phylum Arthropoda; class Insecta; order Phasmatodea; family Phasmatidae; genus Clitarchus; species Clitarchus hookeri. The sequence goes on along the minus strand of NQII01008029.1, from coordinate 42,105 downwards.
AAATTACTTATGTAATTAGTTATGCTGGTAGGTATACCGCTGATAAGAAAAATAATTTTTAAATGGTATAAAACATTACATGTTTTTATATGTCTATGAAACAAATGTGAGTGGTGACAGCTCACTTTGCTACTGAATCGACAAAATGAACGGGTACTGGCATCTCGCGTGGCAGTAAAATCGAGAAATTAACGACTTGTGTTGAACATATAATCTAATATGGAGGGCGCCGAGAGCACCACCAATACTTTAAAAACATAACAAATATGGCTGCTTCTTGGTGGCTAAATAGGCAGCTTGCCTGGTGACGAAATAGGTAATTAGTAAGCCACCCAGGTGTTGAAAATAAAAACAAATGACAAACAAAAAAAAAACAAGGTTTTGTGTTGAGCTAAGTAAGAGAGAATGTCAGCTTGCCTNAAATAAAAACAAATGACAAACAAAAAAAAAACAAGGTTTTGTGTTGAGCTAAGTAAGAGAGAATGTCAGCTTGCCTTGTGGCTAAATCGAGAAATTAGCACTGCCTGGCGGGTATTTGGCAATTAATACACTTGCGCCACCTAGGTGTTGAAAATGTAAACATATGAAATGCAATATGGCCACCTCTAGCTATGTATAAACAAATGACAAACGAAAAACTCACCGAAATGGCTGCATACCTAGGAATGAGNTATGGCCACCTCTAGCTATGTATAAACAAATGACAAACGAAAAACTCACCGAAATGGCTGCATACCTAGGAATGAGCAATGGCGAGGGGTTGGAAAGGCTGGGGTAACTGGACAATTAAATATGTTGAAAGGGGGTGGTTGTAACGAAACTAATTGGTAGAACGAAGGTAAGTATTGGAGGTTGGGGTGGGAAAATTGGGCAATGAAATATATTGGAAGGGGGACTGGTGGAGGTAGAGGCCTGCTGAGTGAACAGCCAATTACAATTGGCGAGGACCAGTCGTCTGTTGGGGGTCTTGGGGGGGAGGAGGCCCCCTTCAGAATGGTACATTTTGAAAATAAATATTTAATAATATTTTTTTATTATTTTAATAAATTTTTAGTAATTTCTATTAATACATTTTTAATACTTTCTTAAAGTAATTTGTATTTTTATAATTTTTGTATTTTTCGAGGTGATTTGGGTTTTTAAGGTTAAATGTCACTGGAGACAAGGTCAAAGGTCACCAGAGTCAAGGTCAAAGGTCACAGAGTCATGGTCAAAGGTCACTGGGGTCAATGCCAAATGTCACTGGGGTCAAGGTCAAAGGTAACTGGCGTCAAGGTCAAAGGTAACTGGCGTCAAGGTCAAATGTCACCAGGGTCAATGTCAAAGACCACCGGGGTCAAGGTTAAATGCCACCAGGTCAAGGTATAACGTATATGTTAAGGTCACATGGATCCAAGATGGCCGCCGGCCTATCATATCGTTATTACAGAGCACGAACAGCTCCAACGCTCCGTTCCCAGGTCCCGATGTGTCAAAGTCCTTACAATCTCTCTACTGTGTACGAGCTGGTTTGGTCGTGATGTGACGTGTCTTTTCTGCATTCTTAGAGCGGTCGTAGGTTCGGCCCTGCTGCACCGTGTTTAGTTTTCCCAAGTATTTTACCACATACATTTCATACATACACAATTTTACGTATGTAGCATAAACTCTTCATTAAATTAATTATTGAGATTTTTTCGCCTATTACATTAAGATAGTGATTACTCTCGGTACGTAAATAAACGTTTTATCAATACATTGTCAATTAAATTTGAAATCTCTTGTTCTGCAAACTGAGATCCGTAGTAAAGGCCGCAAATACAAAATTTCCAGCGAATTGCCTGCGCATATCAAATATAGAGATTAAGTGACGCTCTCCAGGGCCTTGAAGATAAACTGGAAAAGGAACAGCGACGAAACAGGAGTCAGGTAGCGGGCGAAACTTCGCTCGTGTTCGGAAAGATCGCGCTAATCCGGGTAACGCCAACTTCGGCATAACTCCGCTTCCTGGCAGCTACCACGGGCTAGCTCGCATTACCCGTGGTCCGCGCGCGAGCTGGCATCGAGGGGGGTGTGTTTGACTTTGCCTCGGCGACCAAGCGCCCCCGTAATTAAAGTAGGCGCAAATATTTGACTTCCCGCAGCGGCCTACTGGCAATCTCGCTGTTATATAATAGGTGCAAACAACGGGCCGATATCTCACTCCACTCGATCCCCCCTCCCCCCCAACGACCGGACAATGAAGCCCCCATCCTGGCGGCGAGCGTCAACACCAGGGCAGCGGCTCCACTCACGAACCGACGTTTTATCACTAGCTGTTTCATCCTCTGCGAGGAAAGAAAATGTATCTCAGTCGAACGTTTTGTCCTGCTCTTCAGCAAAATTTCGTTTAACGTCCAATAAAATAACACACAGTTCAGGTAAAGAAACCACGAGAGAATGGACGGTGATTGGCATTAGTGTTCCAAGTGCCAAAATCAAGAACCGAAATAATTTGTGAATTGTAAGCCTCTACAGAATAAGTTATGTATAATTGTTATCTTGTCTAGAAATTCCAGAAAGTTAGGCAATTTTGTAAACTATACTAACTGTACTGGGTAAGTCGCCTGCACCTATTTATCCATATATATGCAACCCGCACACTTAAATACCTATCTAACAAAACATCTCCGCCGTAAAGTAATTGTCTCGTGTGTAGCCGAGTGCATGCCATGTACATGCTCGTTAAGGCGCCTCGTCTCTTATCGGAACATTCGACGCCGTTGTCAGCCTGCACCAATCAGAGGCGCGAAAATAGAGAATCGCTACAATAGTAATACAGTAGGCGGTGACTGTATTTTTATGTCACATGAACAACGCAATGTCTCGAAGCGAGGAAGATGTGTGTTACCAAGGACGCAATCGCCACNTTTTTATGTCACATGAACAACGCAATGTCTCGAAGCGAGGAAGATGTGTGTTACCAAGGACGCAATCGCCACGTACCGACGTATTCGGTAAACATCGCAATGATCTGTGTCTACGCAATACACGGATGTGAATTCTTTGAAAAGTGGTCGCTTCTCAAAGCATTACTGACATTACATCATGCGTTCACCGCTCACTGTACTGACGACAACGTATCAACATGCACGTGGTGTTCTGCTACGATTGATGTTTTTTTTTTTTCAGATGGATAGTTTTGTGTACGGGTTTCATAGATACGGAAAAATAGGCGCGGGTGTCTCATCCTGTACAAAAGACCTTGCTAGAAGCACTGAAGGTGTCATCTAAATATTTCCGTTTTAGTGCTTGGATCACCGTTCCTAATCACCGTACAATTTTTTTTTTNCACTGAAGGTGTCATCTAAATATTTCCGTTTTAGTGCTTGGATCACCGTTCCTAATCACCGTACAATTTTTTTTTTAATCCAAGTGTTTGTGTGTGTATTTTTGTCTGGCGATAAAAAAACGGGGAGTAATTATAAGACTGNATTTTTTTTTTAATCCAAGTGTTTGTGTGTGTATTTTTGTCTGGCGATAAAAAAACGGGGAGTAATTATAAGACTGGTAGAAGCGATATCGCTCAAATGCTAACTAATAATCCAAATAACGGCTTAAAATGTTAACTTACAGAATTTTAGCACTCCCATTATACGTTGTAACTGAAAAATGTTATTAAGACTTGTTTATTTTGAAAAATTGCAACAAATAAGCAAAAAGACCGCCACATAATCTCGTTATCGCCAGCTGGAATAATTAATTATTATTTTAAAATACTAACATTTCTATGCCTTATTCAGAAGATGACAAATTTGGAAACCAACGTTCAGTGGTGGATCTAGCAACCTATCAAGGATCTAGCAACCTACATTTGGAAGGGTAGAGGCGAATAATTTTATCTTACACTAACCAATTTTTTTTAGAGTGAGTGTACTGTTCAGAGTTAACTTTACTGTAACATGAACACAATAATTACTGCAATAAAGTAACCGTAAGCAATAATTTGTTAGAATATGCGATTTTCATTTATTAATATTAAGTACTTGTTAGAACTGGCTACTCTCTGAATGGATACAATATTTAGTTGTGAAAATTCAATAACCACGAAACTCATATATTTTTAATTAAAATTCCCAATCCTGCTTTGTCGTTAGACTTTCAATAATTAATATGACCTGAAGTGTGTGTGTATGTTTATGTATATACACACACGCGCACACAGTATGAATGGGTGAATGTGTTACTTATTTTTTAAGACAAAATTAATACACTTTATGTATATCTGTATGACATCACAATAAAATATTGCTTAAGGATTTATAAGTCTATGTTCAGCAGGATTATTTTTAAGAATCATTGTCCTCACTCCAGTTACTCACAATCATTCTTCTTTGCCTCATTTTACAACATACATCAACAACAGTCTCAACATTGATGTCCCTTTCTCTGTGAATGTTGGCCAGTGCTAATCCATTCAATCCGACCTGTCCCATTGTACTCCTTTATTACGTCTTCAGCCGCCTTCAACTTGAGAAGCTTTTTTCTGCTGTACTAGGGGCCACTGGAATTGTTCCGAATAACTGAAGCAGAATTGCGATAACTGGGAAAAAAGAACCGTCGCGCTCTTTTAAAGCCTCGCATGCTGTCTGGGGTTTTTTTTCTTCCTACCACTTTTTTCGCCAACGCTTCAATTCTTATTTACACCTTAGTGACAAGCCATCTAAAAAAATTTTCTTACTTAACAGAAGCCTTAAAACATCATCATCGCTATGCATTTCACGATAAGACGGTATAAGGCTTTGAAGAGGCAGGATGCCAGCAAAGTAACGGATAAAACTATATTTAAGCTTAGAAATTAAATTATCAGTTCTCGGTAAAAAAAAAAAAAAATAACTCCCATTAAATATTCTTTATCATTTACAGCAGGAAAATTTTCCCTTGTTGTTTGGTTCGCACAAGTTCTTGGAAGAGCGATTTGTCTTCCAATGTCTTCAGCTACCTTACTTGCATCTTCAAAAATACTCCTAAACTCTGTATCTGCACTTCTTCTGGTATTAAAAAAAAANCTTCAGCTACCTTACTTGCATCTTCAAAAATACTCCTAAACTCTGTATCTGCACTTCTTCTGGTATTAAAAAAAAACCCAATACATCAGTTGACATACTCAATTCAGTTGGGAGATCTTTTTTGGGACTCTGTAGCTTTACACTCAGTTTCAATGTTAGGGAAAGACAGTATGCTGTTGTTTCAAGCGCCGCTATGAAGTCTCCTCTTCTTATTGCAGAACTGTACATACAGGCTTTGATGGATATCTCCGAGTAAAATTTACTACTCGTAACTATTTCATCAAGCTTTGTTACAATGGGTTTAAATAGTTCCTTAAATATGACAAGAGTGTCGTGTCTTTCAAACCATCTGGTTGGACACAATGTCTTCAATTTAGTTTTTTTTTCTGTGAGGTAAGAATCTGCAATAACTATATGTAAGGCATTTACCCTGTTTGCAGACACAGATAAAAACACAGACACAATGCCAACAATTACCATTATATTTCTGACAGCATGCGTCGCGCAATGCTTTTGAAATACACAGGTTTAGAGAGTGGCTGAAGCAGTGTGTGTATATGGCAATGGGTTGTTGAGCCAGAATGAGGACCTGACAAACATTAAATTTTCCGGCCATGTTCTAACCTCCATCGTACCGTTGCCCGCAGAGAAATTTATAGCTCAATCCAAGTTTTTCCAGCTCTTGTGGATTGCTTCCTTAATAGCAACACCGGTGGTTGATCTCAGGTCTGTGAAACCTAAACAAATCTTCACTTGTTACAAAAGTGTCTTTGTTGATATACCTCACACCAAAAGTAATTTGTTCTTTTGTACTGATGTCTGTAGTTTCGTCACATATATTAGAAAAAAACTTTGCTTTTTAACACTCTCTGCTATTCAGTAACGCACAGTTTCGGCAACATACTCAATTACTTCATTTTGAATAGTCTCACTTATCATTTTACCGTTCCGGGTGCAAGTAATAAGGTGATGTTTTAAATCTTCATCACTATCATTCATACGAAATTCCAAAAGGCTGTGAAATGTTCCATGTTTCCCAGACATTAAGTCCTCTGATTCTTCATATTTTAAGTTACTGAGCAAACCATAGTCACGAATGACCTCTCAAAGGTAAGTTGTTGCGAGCACATGAAACTATGGTTTTTATGATGGGTCTTAGTCGTTTTCTGTTTCCTTCAATTACTGCAAATTTTTTTTCCTAACAGGAACAACTGCAACACTTTTCTTGGATCCTGATTCTACGATTTCTGTGAATTCCAGCACCTTCTCCAATGACAATTTGTGGTAGTTGGTGTTCTCATGGTGTCTGAATTTTTCAGTGGCCTTTTTATATTTACACAGAGGTTCCGTCACCTGAGTTTTCAGGGTCTGAAACATACAAAAGAAACTGAACATCATAGTGGATTCTTGGTGAAGGATATTAAAATTAACACAATTTGTAACTTTACTTTTCATATCATTAATTCCAAACAACTGCAATTAATCATGAAAGTTAATTTTGTTAATTTCAAAGTATTTTAATTAGAACCATAAAAATTTCAGTAGCATGTGTGAATAGTATAATTAGAGAATTCTAAAACAAAAGATTAATATTATCATCAGTTAGGTAACACTACATTTTATCAGCTTTCCCCTTAGTTAGTGGCTTTCATCACTGCAAATTTCCAGTTCTCTATTACTGGAAAAGTAAGCTTAAAAAGTGGGCTAATTTAACCTTGTAAACATTTTTATGAAGAGCGAAATTTTAGTTTGCCTAAAAAAAGGGAATTGTATAGCTGCTATTTACTAAAGTGAGTTTTACCCAGGAACCTGATATTCCACGATCTACAAAGGAAGTAAAATTTGTTGTGAGAAGTTAAATGAAGAACGCTGCGACTTATTACACTTTATCTATGGAAGCGTAGGAGTTTCCTATCTGCAAACGACTCTATACATGAGACGCCACTCACCATCTGTGGTGTACAGATGGCTTTTAGGATCTACGGTTAATGTTTATGGCACAGACTATAAGTGCCTTGAAGGTNCCCATCTGTGGTGTACAGATGGCTTTTAGGATCTACGGTTAATGTTTATGGCACAGACTATAAGTGCCTTGAAGGTTGAGGTATATCACACAATGACTTCATCACGACTTCTGAGTTTTGAACAGGTTTATTTAACGGCAATTCATTTACACGTTCCCGGCACTGTTGCGGGACTATATACATACTTTCCCGGCACTTTGAGCCGAGAATTCACTCATACCTTAACCCCTGCGAGTTTAGGCCTGAAGGACTGGTTACAATGTTCTGGCTACGTTTCCGATGCTGTGGGGGCATTAGGTGTCAGAACAGGTCCCTGAGTGACGACGGGGTTACTTATCTGAACATGTTGCATTGTAGTTGTTTCGGCAGTTGAGGTCTGGTGAGTTGGATGGCCCGGATACATTCCGGCAGTTGATGAGATCTGGTGAGCTGGATGGCCCTGTTAAAGGCCCTCTGTGGTTGGCTTGTTGCACGCAGCTGGCTTCCTCTCGACGTGGCGCTTCTCGTTGAAGCTCACCACTCGCTCCCGTTCTCTGACTGCTTACTACCCTACCATGTCCCGGCGAGGGACCCCAGTGCGGGCCCCCACCCATCCTTCTCGGCTACGGGCCTAACTGGACTAATCCTACTAGCTGTAAATGGCATTTCTCGTTGAAGTTCACCACTCGACTCTGCCTTCTCGATACATTATAACTGACTGACTGGTAACTGACTGACTGNATTTCTCGTTGAAGTTCACCACTCGACTCTGCCTTCTCGATACATTATAACTGACTGACTGGTAACTGACTGACTGGTAACTGACTGACTGATGTGGTAACTGACTGAATGACTCGCATCCCGGCATGGTGAAACTACTCGTCCAGCGTGACTCTGGTGACTGTCTCAGATTCTGACCTGCATTCCTGATCTAGCGTCTCGCGTCCCGATTTGGCTGACCCCTTAATGTCGCGACTGACTACCTGCGCATCCCGTGATGGTGGTACCGAACTCCGCGCCACCTGCTGCTCGTTGCTTTGGCTGTCTTTGCGAACTGACGCGACCCGGTATTGATATCCTGGCCCTCTCTGTTGTGATTACGACTGACCCCTCTGTGCAGGTAATAATCAACTGACGAACTGTCCAACCGATGATAACGAACTGACCTGAACTAACTTCTCTGTGTGGTACTGACGAACTGACCGATGATCTAGTGATCTACTGAACCCCACCCTCCCCGCAAAAAGGCTTATATCATTTCTCGACTCCCTCCCTAAGTTCCTACATGTGTCTCTCTTGTTGGGAGAGGGGGGAGGTGGTGGCCTGCAGTACAAAGCACTTCTAACACATGCCATGGTTCGTGAAGGTTGGGGGGAATGTGGTGGCCTGCGCCCTGAAACTTACCCTGACAGCGGTTTCTCGGTGCGTGTTTTCAACTTCAGGCGGAATACACCTGACTATCTCATCATTTCTTGGCGTTTACAAATTTCACGGGGCTTGCTAGGGGGTAGGAGAGGAGGATGGGAGGAGGCCTGCTTTGCAGCGACACATGTAAGGGCCTGGACGCGCTACATAATCTGGGCTTGACCTCGGTATGCGTAAATGAGCGTCACGTGTTGGAAGTCCCTTCACTGGTTTAAGCTTGCGGGGAAAAAGGGGGGGGGNAAAAAGGGGGGGGGGGTTAGTGACGGCGCCGCTCTACTTAATACTCCTAATTACGCCTCGCGTCACATGCGTGGAATATCTATTTTTGTTTGCACGTATTCACTTAAATGTGTATAAAACATCATATATAGCTAATAACATCAAAGTTGTGTCAAATAATGTTAATTCTAAAAAATAACAATTCGAAGAGTCGAAAATAATATATTTGGGCATTTTTACTACAGAGAAACAGATAGTTTCTAAATTGTATAGATGCATTCAAAATAAAAGTACGAATTTTCAGTTCTCATATTTAATTAATGGTGCCTAACATTACAGATAATTTCAACTGGACAAACCTTTCACATTTTTATCAATATAAAAAACGTTTACCTGACTTCCGACTTCTGCACCAGATGGCGCAAACAAAACACAGACTTTGCAGAAACCACTACCATTACCACTACCACTGTAGGCGGATCAGTTGAGTTGTTCTAACCACTCTAGTTTGAACCTTCTTTGCTGCTTTCCTTCGGCCTGATTNTGTTTGGCACTGTAGGCGGATCAGTTGAGTTGTTCTAACCACTCTAGTTTGAACCTTCTTTGCTGCTTTCCTTCGGCCTGATTTGGAAAGTCGAAGCCAGTTCGAGGTTTCCAGGGCTCTATCAAGAACATCAGCTGTTTAATACCATGCAATGACTTCACAACAGCTAATCCTACACCATCGGGTTCACATTTTTCTGTGTCGAAATCCGCCTGTAAAAAAAGAATTTACCACTACAGTTTATATAATATGGATGGTTCATTCCCGCATTAATTGCTAATTGTGGGGAAAAAATACCGCTAAGATTGATATTATGCGAGTCGATAAAAGACGATTTTCCTGTATCTGACTACCGGAAAATTCCTGATCGCCAGAGCCGAACACAGAACTACCATATAATGGGTAGTGTTGCGACGGTTAATTCTATTCAGGTTAGGAACAAAACGATATTTCTTATGGGAGAGTTTGGCGTAGGGGAAATTTCCGTCGTTAGGTGCGCAGTGTTCCAGAAGGTAACTTTTAATTAAAAGAGAAATATTTTACGTAGTTACGAAGTTATTTTATGTTTGATTTACGATTATTGCAATTCTTATTTTTTAACGTAGAAAATAGAGAAAATNGTAGTTACGAAGTTATTTTATGTTTGATTTACGATTATTGCAATTCTTATTTTTTAACGTAGAAAATAGAGAAAATCCAGTACACATCCGACACTAGCGCTTACCTAGTGGCGAAAACTTCTGGTTACCAATCTGTAGTATAAACCGTAGTGTTTCCTAACCATTATTTTAAAATCAAATTTAGATCGGCTTTTATTTACTCTAACGAAGTGTGTATGCAGTCGTGACCTATTCTTTAGTGCGGTGACAGTGAGCCACTCATACAGACATAACACACGTGACATTCATGCCTTGCCTGGGATTCGAACTTAGAGCCCCTCATACCGTTCGCCAGCGTGCTATTGAGCGCGCTACGGAGGTTGACGCCACGATGCTATAAAAGCGGGAGTAATCAAGATTGGAACATACACATATTCAAGTTATTATCTACCTCCTACTATAACATTTTGGAAACGCTGAACTTTAATTTGTTATATCTACTAAAGGACAAGCGAGAACTTTTATAACAGCAAACATACGTTTCTTAAACATTCATTTTGATTTAGAGCAAGATTTATTTACTGCAAATCCAACTGCTTCGAAGAAAATGTTTCTTTGCTATAGTGAAAGCATTTTTACTGTGTAGCAATATGAAGTGATTTATGAACAATAATATGCTAAATCTTGCTGTTCTCTTTAGCCGCTAAAAGATATGCCCGCAAATAAATGTTGTATTATACTAAAGTTAGGCATAGTACAACATTTAGTTGCGGGAACATCACTTAGCCGTGTTAACACTAACACATCAACTGAATAGGGGTTTGGATTATAATAACGTAAGACGTCGTAAACCGATAAATATTGCTTACTTTGTCACAACATCATAAATGTTACTATAATATAAAACATTCAACGAAACGGCTCTAAAGTATTTTTTTGGTTTCAATAACATTAAACACGCAACACGAGTCGTTAAAATTTTCATTCTAAAACAAAGCTCTGGATTTAAACAGAAATTGTCCCAGAATATTTTACTCGCTGATTAGGCCATTGGCGACTGAATGTTTCTTCCTCGTAGTATTGCGAATTAAAAATAATTTAAAGTAAATTATACTGCTGAAATTTTGAAAAACATTTAATTAAATAATGTTTTGTGGATAGTCTAAAAATAACTAAGAATTTTTTTATTCATAATTTAAAATGTACCACTTTAGTCTTATCGCTCTTTGATTAGATGCTGCTGNAATAACTAAGAATTTTTTTATTCATAATTTAAAATGTACCACTTTAGTCTTATCGCTCTTTGATTAGATGCTGCTGAACTCGATTGACTTGAATTCATAGCTGTGAGGATCACGCTTACGTAACTGTTTACTAGAAACTGGACACCCATCACAGGTATTTTCTTTGTTGCTATCGGTTTTGCTGAAATAATATGCTACTAGTCGNTACTAGAAACTGGACACCCATCACAGGTATTTTCTTTGTTGCTATCGGTTTTGCTGAAATAATATGCTACTAGTCGTTTCGTACTTGGATTATTGAATATACCATACTCACTTCGGGAACCAGGTTTTCCCGGGGAGACCCAGCTTGCCCCAAAATTAATGCGAGCATGGCTCAGGAAGACAATTTAATTGGTGCTGTGGGAGGGAGGGGGTTAGCCTCTTTTTTCCGCCGCAATTCAAATGAAAGACAACTGGGATGACAAGAGCCCTCTCCAGGGCTTANAGGGGGTTAGCCTCTTTTTTCCGCCGCAATTCAAATGAAAGACAACTGGGATGACAAGAGCCCTCTCCAGGGCTTATACTACCCCCGCGCTGAGGAGCTTGCTCCAGTGATGCAAAGCGGTCGTCATACTCAGTTGTCAACCTCACGCTATCAGGGTGTAGTGTGTGACTAATGGCAGCCAAGGCTGACAGTGGAGTAGGCGTAGCGCGAACAGCCATTTCAGGGAAAAACCAGGGTGAGCAGCTAATATTTACTCCTCTGTTGCCATACTTATTCCACACTCGGAGACGTGTAACAATGGAGCTTCTGTTTACAGTGCCGTGCCTCCCTACTCAACCCCTCCCCACAAACCCTTATTTCAAAGTCGTGGCCCGACCGTGCCTATTTTTAAATTGTATAAGTTCAAGAAACATTCATGATGTTCATAAACAGTGAGGTAACGGACACAAGCCTAGTTGTCAAAAGGCAGAGCTTCGGACAGGCTTCCAGTAACACAACGCCTGAAAGAAATCTGAAACCAGTAATTTTCGCGAGGCGAAACTCGCGTTACGAATGTAGCAAACCCTCAGTTGCAGCTACAGGCAAAAATGCAACATGATGCTAGCCCGGTGCTGGATTTGTCCCTTCCCCCTTCGCGGCAAGCGCACTTTCCGTGAAGTGAGCCACGAAGCTAACTAGCCTCTGGCCGAGTTATCTACTACGAACTTCTCCAATTTCTAAATTAGGTTGAATCTATTGATTGATATTGAATGAACAACAATGCGATATGCTCCCAGACTCATGTCATTTTATCCAGTCCAAAGTATAGTTCCAAAAAGGGGGGGGGGG
>NQII01008029.1:0-28319 GCA_002778355.1 Clitarchus hookeri | reverse complement strand
CCCCGTTTTCCACATAGGAATATGCGGGAAAAATTGAACGTATAGTCTGTTCGTGGTTTCTTAACACTTTTTAGGGACCGCGGTTGCTGAGCGGTTAGCCTTTTTTTTACGTGGCCAACCACAGATGGACACACTTTCTTATCACCCCCACACCTGTGCCCTTTCTAGTTATTGCAGGGGTATAAGAGATTTCCTTTTCCTGTTAGTTTCCCATTTCTTTATTTCTGCCTTTGGCATGCTGTCGGGAACACGCAATTTTCTATTTCATTCTATTATATCTACATCCAGGTCGTCTGGAATAGTGGTGTGGCGCAGTTAAGCTGCCTTCCACCCAGTTACCCACACTTCCCGGAATCTATTCTAGTTTATATCTATCTCAATATATAGCAGCACTAACTACTTGACTAATTAACTGATATTAAACTATTGATTCAATTCCTCTGCATCGACATCCAGTGGAGGGGGGCCTCCGGACATATTTTGAATCCCTCTCTCTCTCTCTCTCTCTCTCTCTCTCTATAGCCAGTCCTTTAGTCATGAATATTGTTTAGATCGTGTTCTGTATCCATTGCTATTGTCAACATAATACCTCGTTCGTTTCCCTGTTTTTCGCCTTGGTCTATGTTATTCCATTCCATCAGTTCCTTGTTCATTGCCAGGTCGTCATCTATGTTATCTTCAGTTTATCAGAGAGGGAGGCAAGGCACCCAACTCATCAGTAGTCTGCTGATAAATCATTTGAAAGTATCTTAACATTTTCTTCGGGGTTGTTTCCAGGCTGTGTAGTGGGTCCGCTCCTACTATAATGTTTATATAGCGGTTTTACACACTGTAAAATCCGGGAAGTAGGTCTGCTCCCACTTGTATGTTTCTAGAGCGGTTTTATACTCTCAAATTCAGGAGCGAGATACTTTATGGAGAATTCTCTGTTTCCTCTTCTAGAAGATTCATCAGTAAACACACATCAAATTCCTCTAATCTTTTGATGAATTCCTTTGCAAATTCTCCAGAATATCTCGCTGACTCTTTATGAGATGAAATACATCTTATGTTTAGCTCTTCTTCATCTATTTGCAGTTTACTATACAAATCTATTCTAATGTCTTCAGTGTTTGGGCATTCCAGAGTTACATGCTGGACAGTGTCATCAACTCTACAGATCGTAAAAATAGGGGAGTCCACTTAGTTAAATCCATGTAACTTGGCTTTGAAGTTTCCATGTCGTGTTATTATCTGACTAAGATGATAATCAGTTGTAAAACAATTGTGACATTATCTTTCCTTAATACACTGAAGAGCCAAAAAAACTGGTACACCTGCCTAATATTGTGTAGGGCCCCGCGAGCACGCAGAAGTGCCGCAAGAAGACATGGCATGGACTCGACTAACATCTGAAGGTATGCAGGAGGCAATTCACACCATAAATCCTGCAGGGCAGTCCACAAATCCATAGGGGTGCGAGGCGGTGGAGATCTCTTCTGAACAGACCGTTGCAAGGCATCCCAGATATGCTCAATAATGTTCATGTCTGGTGATTTAGGTGGCCAATGGAAGAGTCTAAAGTCAGAAGAGTGTTCCTGTAGCCACTCGGTAGCAACTCTCGACGTGTGGGGTGTCCTATTGTCCTGCTGGAATTGTCCACGTCTGTCGGAATGCACAATGGATATGAATGGGCGTAGGTGATCAGACAGGATACTTACGTACCTGTCACCTGTCAGAGTCGTATCTAGATGTATCAGGGGTCCCATTTCACGCCAACTGCACACGCCCCATAACATGACAGAGCCTCCACCAGCTTGAACAGTCCCCTGTTGACACGTAGGGTTCATGGATTCATGATGATGTCTCCATACCCGTACACGTCCATCCGCCCGATACAATTGGAAACGAGACTCGTCAGACCAGGCAACGTGCTTCCAGTCATCAACAGTCCAATGGCGGTGTTGGTGGGCCCAGGCGAGGCGTAAAGCTTTGTATCGTGCAGTCAACAACGGTACACGAGTGGGCCTTCGGCTCTGAAAGCCCATATCAATGATGGTCCGTTGAATAGTTCGCACACTGGCACTTGCTGATACCCCAGCATTGAATTCTGCGCCAACTTGAGAAAGGGTTGCACATCTGTCACGTTTAATGATTCTCGTCAGTCGTCGTTTGTCCTGTTCTTTAACGATCTTTTTCCGGTCGCAGCGATATCGAATATTTGATGTTTTACCGGATTTCTGATATTCACGGCACACTCATGAAATTGTCGTACGCGAAAATCCAAATTTGATGGCTACCTCGGAGATGCTATGTCTCATCTCTCGTACGCCGACTATAACACCATGTTCAAACTCACTTAAATCTTGATAACCTGCCATTTTAGCAGCAGTAACCGATCTAGCAACTATGCCAGATGCTTGTTGTCATATATAGGAGCTGCCGACCGCATCGCGTTACTCTGATTGGTTCCATACCTCTGTTGTTTTCATACGCACGTCTATAGCAGTTTTTTTTGCTCGCCAGTTGATATGGAAAGATGTATAAGTGACTCTACCCTTCTCCGAACTATCCTATCTCTTCTGTCAGATTTCTAGGTATGTTTCTTTCTTCTCCTTCTTTTTTGCAAAAGATGCTGATCTGCTATTCATTTCTTCCAGCAGTGAGCCTCTTTCTTCTGCCTCGCTAGATGTCGTTCTATATGTCTTTGTTGTTGCTAGTAAGGCTGCTTTTTGATATTTCAGTAATAGTCTCTTTGTATGTAACAATATATCATTGGAATACCAGACAGAAACTCCATATATAGCAATTTTTAGAATGCACCATTGCAGAGTGTATTCACTGTCTTTAAACCCAAACCCCAGGATGCTGTAGGCAGTGCTCTGATCTTAGTGAAGAGGCCCACTGCTTTATCGATGAGGTATTCAATATGGTTTTGAAATCGAAGCTTACTATCAAGTATTACTCCAAAATACTTTACTTTCTTTTTCTATTTAACAGACCTTCCCTTAAATCTTATTACTGGGGATCTCAGCAGACTCCCTATCATAATCATTGCATTAGTTTTCTCTACTGAAAACTCAAGTTCCACATTATTTACCCAGTCCTCTACCTCCCTTAAAATTTCTTCTGTTTTTGCTTCAAGTTCTCTTCTGTCCCATGTTGGGATTACAATCAGAGCATAATCTGCATATGCAAATATTTTACATCCTTCTGGTATATTTATTCGAAACAATGTGACAAAAATTGTATTCCACATGAGTGGTCCAATGACTGATCCTTTTGGACACCCCTTTGACATTTGTTTCTCTATTCATACTCCATTAACTTAATTAATGCTTTCTCTATCTTCCAATAAAGATCTTATCATGCCATAGAGATTTCTGGGGCATTCCTTTTCTTGAGTTGCCAGAGAACCTTAGTCCACCAAGCGTGGTCAAATACTCCGTTAATATCCAAGAATATTCCAAGTACATAAGTTACCTTTGTTGTTTTGATCTTTCTGACAACATCCCACTGCTCTTTCAGTCCCTCTTTCTCTCCGAAAGCCATATTGTTTTTATCTAATCCTTGTGTAGCCTCTAAGAATGACAGCAGCCTCATGTTTATTAGATTTTCCAACTCTTTCCCGTATACTGGGAGAAGTGTTAGTGGTCTGTAGGATTTTGCTTTTGTGGGTTCTTTGTCTCCACCTTAATAAAGAATCTTGAGAAGTCTATGTTCATTAATTAATGATAGAAGATCATGATGCAACCATGGATAGACTCTCTTCAAAATCTCTGAGTGACTGCGTCATGTCCTGGTTCCTTCTAATTCATCATTTCTTTTATGATTTTATCCAACTCTTCCACCATGTATTTAGTTGTTGGTGGAGTGTCTGGCAACTATTCCATACAGTGTTGTTTATCTTCATGTGTCTGTGTTTCTACATCCAAACTATCATTTGGCAGGGGAGAGTAACTAACTCTTGTGCATTATCTTGATCATAAATTATTATTCTCCCTTTTCTTGTTAGGCTCTTCACATACTGGTTATGTTTTAACTTGTTTGCAAGAATTATTTATACCAGCCTTCGAGTTTCTCTGACACTTTTCCTCACTTCTTTTAACTCTTCGTCTCACCATTTGTTTAGAAGGACTCCTGGTTTTAGAAGTTCTTAAGGTAGCATTACAAATGTCTTGAATCAACTTTGTGACTTGGTTCAGCTCTGGTGTGCAGATCTTCTGTGTATTCGTCACGGTACCTTTTGATATTTTCCAACAGTACTTCATAGAATCACTTCCAGTTTGTACCCCGATGAATGTAGCATCTTCTTAGGACTTGTGATTCCTCTGGGGCTGGAACAAAATTGAAATCAAACACAATTAGTAGGCGATCTTTAGTCAAATCTTCAGTCACTGTACAGTCTGTAACCAGTCTAGCTGCCTTTCTTGAGGTAATCGTCTCGTCCAGATGTGACTCTGTGCCATGTGCTGGAGACATACACGTGGGAATTTTTTCAGGTTCATTGGCGACATGGAGTTCATTCGCCAAGAGACAGCGATAAATCGCTATGCCATGCTCATATGTTGCTGTTGCATACCATTGTCTGGACTTCACGTTCACATATGCGCCAAAAATAAGTCGCTCCCTGCCCAGTACTCGTAACCAATCATCCCACTTTTCCAAATGTACTCGGGTATCATCCGAGTACTGAAAGTAGAAGGATCCTAGATAGGATTATTTCGTATTGTGGCTGATCTTTATACAGATGTGATGATCTGATGTAAAACTATCCATTGCAATACAGCTCAGGTGTTGTGTTCGAATACATATTTCTGACATAGGGATGATTCCAGATGAAATTACATTTCCAGGTAATCCAATCATTTGTCCTCTTAATGTGTATGGTTCTTGCATTAGTAACAGGTCAATTTCTCTTTCGTTTGCGATGACCGCTATCGTTGACGTTGCCGGTTTATTTGTCCTATTATGCTTTTCTGTAAAGCTTTCATTCATCTCCATATTCGGTCCATTATAGCTCCATTGCGAAAGTCTTTTTATAATGGGGACATTTTTTGGAATCCACTTGATGTGCATGCTCCTTTTTATCCTTCAGGCAATTGGCACATATATGATTGCCCTTGTTCACTTTGCATTTATCCTTGTCAGAAAACTTATGATCCACTAATCTACATGTGGAGCATATTTTCGTATCTTTACAGTGCTTACATTGGAGCCAATTTTGTTGACACTTGTAATACCGCAATGGAACTAAAAAGGATTTACTTTTTCATGTATTGTNGTCCCAAACTTTACAGGCTGTGTATCCAATGTATGTTGTTTCTTGTATCAGAATATTTCTGAATTTACATTTCCCTTCAATAACCATATTGACTGTTGTCTTGCTTCGTCCTGTTTTAAGTCGAACATTTGTTCCCTTCAGAAAGTCTTCTTTGTTCACCCCTTTATCCTATAAATTCTGTTTCCAGCTTTTGGCAACAGGTCATCATTGTCCTCCTTTCTCGGTACATCTTACAATATGACCTTGGGGTGTTTCTTCCGAGGTTCATATATTCGTAGTCCAAGTTCCTTGAGCTTTTCATTGATCTTTATATTATTCATGGTTGCCTCATCTCCAGCTTATATCAGTACACTACCTCCTTTAACTCTTCGGAAGTTTTTAACCATCCATCATCCTTCAGCTGGATTTACTTTTTCATGTATTGTCTTTTCAGTATCTTCACTGCTTTGGCCATCTATGGCAGGATATGCTGGTATCACCTTTGGGGGGAGGGGCTTTACTTCCTGTGCAATTTTCTTTACCAATTTTGTCACTTGGCCAACGGTCGGGTTTGATTTTTCATCTTCTTTAACCATTTTGTTGCCTCCCTTCAAACATTGCTCCAAGCCTCTTGCATATCCTTTTAATTGAGCATTCTCTAGTAGAGGTCTGTCCAAGCATGATTTTATTTGTTACAATTTAGGGAGAATGTAGTTAGTATTCTCTTTATTAACTTTTTTCTTCTCAAGTGTGCAACAGTCAAAAAGCTTGACGAGAAGAGCGTATGCTTCTGTTCTGATAACTCAAGGACAGCATCTATGTTGCCACCTGGACCACCTCCAAATCCCTGGCCTTCTTGATCTTCTGGTTCCTTATTTCCTTTATAGGTGTTTATTATTGCTGTAAATATATCTTCTGATGGTTGTCCTTGAATCAGAGGAAAAACTGTTTTCATCAAATTCATTGTGTCACAACTAGGTTTCCTCAGTTCTTTCCAGTTGGTTTCTGAATCATAAACAGGTTCAAGGCATTTATAGCCCTTTATTTACATATCGGAGAGGCTAGATTCGCTAGTTATTTTTGTCGGTCTTGACTTGTGCCATGCCACTTCTTGGCAGGTTCATTTGTGAATACTGTCAAGCAATCTTGTTCACTCATTGTCACAGTCAGGTCAAATCAACACACACCAATTTTCACAGGCAGGTTAAATCAATACACACACAGACACTTATAAATAACAAACTGCATGTTTAGATAAATTAACTGTTATCAGTCTTGGCTTACACTTCGTGTGAACAGTGGCCTTAGACCACAAAAAGGCCTGGGCCCTAGGCCTACGACCGACACAACTTTCTTCTATTGTTCGACGTGTTCACCATTTTGCTTCTGTACTCTTCACTTTTCTGTGCCAGTACGTTGACCGTCCACAATACTCCTGAGCAGTTAGTCTGCTGGGCTCCCACCAAGGCGAACCTGGTTCAATCCCCGGCCGGGCCACTCCCGGATTTTCACAAGTGGGAATCATGCCGGACGATGCCGCTGGCCAGCGGGTTTTCTCGGGATCTCCCGTTTCCCCCACCCTTTCATTCCGCCACTGCTCCATACTCACCTCGCTTCACCCTCATCGGCTCTCAAGACTCCGATGTTAAGAGCCGCCCAAATCTCTTCACTCACTCACTCATTCACAGTTTCTAAATCAAACATTTGAAAAATCACTCCATACATGATTTGTTTGGTTCCTTCCTAAAAATGTAATGTCTCACAAGCGTTTTGTACTTATGTTAATATAAAAAAAAACTTTTTTTTAAACAGGATTTTTATTATGCGTAATCTATACATTTTAAAATTTAATTTATAATTAATATGGATAACATAAGTAAGAAAATAGGTTTGTTGGCAATGGTAATGCCTAGTTAGACATAATTCTTGTGAAAACTATTATTACACAGGCTGCGCACGAATGCTCTGTGTTGTCCCTTTGTTGTAATTTTCTAGACTCTGTTAAGCTTTGTTTGCATTAGGCAGTGGATTCTCCTGTAAGTAGGTAGAGCTTTAGCAGGGCTTCAGGAAAAAAAAAAGAAACAACCATGGATGGACTTTACACCGCAGCGACCACGGCGAAAATCAAGGCAGGGTGAATTTTCTTTTTCTGGCTTTGGTTGAGCACCGGATATTTGACTGTAAACAGCCTTGTTTACATCAGTAATAATACGTGGAATGTTATATATTTGGCATTCACGGGTATGTGCACACACGAAGCCTGAAACACATCTTCATTGACGTTGACCGAATAGTTTTACATAAGACCATTAAAAAATCTCAGTTCTATTAGAGATGTGATGTAGACTGTTGACGGTTGAGAACTTTCAAAACCAACCTTTGGAAATTGTCTCTGCCCCTACATACACACCTGTTACCAGGCGCACTGACCGTCATGCGCCCAGTTAATTTGGCAACAGCGGAGGGAAAGCAGTTCTATGTTTTAAAATTTAATGAACATTATTAGGTAAACATTTGTGAATACTGAAATTATTTCTTTCGGTTTCTATTTTTTTTTTGCAAGTCATTGTAAGAATGAGCATATTTGTAAAATACTCACTTCGCTAACAATTTCACAGCTTCACTTGACCGACGCATGAATAAAGTAATCAAGCCAATGGAAATGTTCATTTTAAATATGGTGTAAGAATACACAATGTGTATACGAATATATCTTATGCAGTGCTTTCGGAAGTGCTCAGTTTGCCCAGAACAACCGATATTAGCAACATGCTGGTAAGAATTACACAGCGGCTGTAAGTTCATTACAAAGATATCTGATTAAAAAAAAAAGTTTTCCGTTCACTTGTGAAGAAGCCAGCGGGGAAATACGACAACAGAAGACTGTTCTCTTCCGAAACTTACTTCCGGACTGAACTTGTACCTGTGTTCGCTGCTCCGTAGCAATTCGTTACTCGAAGAAGACGGTGCGCTTCTTTTAGGATGTTTCTCCTTGCAAGTTTATTTCAGGCCGGCCACCAGCGTTTCCTAATGATAAACTGGCCGGAAGGTTTATGACACCGTTTGCCGCCGCCCTCGCCCNTCAGGCCGGCCACCAGCGTTTCCTAATGATAAACTGGCCGGAAGGTTTATGACACCGTTTGCCGCCGCCCTCGCCCGAACTGCGGACTTTACGAGCACATCCCGTGACTTCAATCCCCCCTTCCATCTACCATCGCCCCACCCGCCATCCCAGAGAGCTGCCGAAGAAAAACTCTAGCAGCCTCCACCGTCAGCCCTTGTTTTACGGCGCGAAATTATTAATGGCCGAGAAAGAGGGCCACACAGTTTGTGCTCATCCCACGTATAACGGCGCGCAGTTAAAAATTATATCGAGCCCCGAATAGTTGAGTATTTTTATTCTTTCTAGGATAAACTGACGTGGCGAGCGGTAAAAAAATATTGGGGGAAAATTGGGGGCCTTTCGTCTGCGAGGCTTCGGTGACGAATTCCGACGAATGACGCTGTGTGGTCGTTAAAGCATTTACTGGTCTGCGTACTTACAATTCTGGTTTTGGGAGAGGGAAGTGCAACATTATCCCTGATGAAGGTACAGTCAGCTACAAAGAAACTTCGGATTTTCTGGTCTACCGCTGGTTTTAACCATGGAAAGGCGCTGTTCCTGAACAATTTAGTTACAAAATATAATAACATGTCGCTAAAGAAATTATAATAAAATATTATTGATCGGCGAAAAAAAAAAACTTTAATGCAATACAAAAATATCGAGTTGTTTCCAAAGATATTTCTCGTGAAATAATTTCACTCGGAATACGATTTTAATAAAGTTCGGAATTAAGCACATGTAAGTAAGTATATTTCAAAAGGAACAACGACCAAAAATAAAACTAAAAACTGTAACAAGAAAATTCGAAACGTTCCTANAGTAAGTATATTTCAAAAGGAACAACGACCAAAAATAAAACTAAAAACTGTAACAAGAAAATTCGAAACGTTCCTAATGTTTATCCTTAACGCAAAAAGATTTTAAAGTTTTATTTATTTAACGGTTGACTTAAAAAGTGTTCTGATAATGTATATAAAATACGTTATCACCAGATAAGTTATTCCGTATTACAATATCTCGACAGGCTATAGAATGTGAATCTAGGACACTCGCGGCGTTTACTTGATAGAAAGTGTGAGATAACAGAAGAATATAAAGTACACATTAAAATTTCAATCCTGAGCGAACTCGTGAACTGAAAAGTCCCGATTGGTATTTACCTAAAACATACTTTGGCTGCATTGAAACAGGAATTAAATGAAATAATACAACCCCAGTCACCATTGTGAAGATGGAGCAACAGTGGAATTGAAGGACGGGAGGATCAGGAATGCCCCGAGAAAACCCTCTGACCAACGAAAACGTCCGCCACGCCGGGAATGGAACCCAGTTCGTCTAGGTGGGAGGCGGGTAGTCTGCCCACTACACCACCGCGGCTCAGTCCCGCCACAAGAATGCTTTACAGTACCGCCACGACATGATCGCTCCTGAAACACACACGCTTTGACGTGGGACAGTGGCGGCCCTGCGGATAACGCACCAGCTGCGACCCGGGTTCGAATTCCGGCGAGGTCACAACAACAACTGCCGCATGTGAGAAAACGTATTGCGGACATCAGTAGCGTGTGATGAAGTGTCGCAAGATAAGCTGGTGTTAACTGAGTACTGTACACACTCGTCGCACGCAGCAAGAACCAGTAACCAGAGTGGAGTCGGGAGAAACCAGATGTGTTGCGGCCACTCACGAGAGAGCGGCGAGGCACCCATTACACACGCGCTGCGACGTCAAATGCACTACTGCGTTTAAGTGGCCGATGTATAGACTAGAAAACCATTAGGTACAGCACAGAGCAAAACACAGCTTGCCTTGCAACAGTTCACCACACGCCGCTGGTGGACGTTGCCCTGCACCGGTGTTTTTTTTTCTCTAGGTACTTGCATTCTTAAGCCCCCCCCCCTTTTTTTTCTCTTAGCATGCAAATTTCGTAGCTTGATGAATCCATATTGTGGAATAAATTTAAAAAAAACTTTCAAGGAAGATGGAACATACGAGTGCCAGCTAGAGAGCCCGCCGCTCGCCAGATGTTACCTACTCCAATCGATGCACCGTTCAGACACCATACCTAATAATTGTACGGTGTAAATTACTGTAAGAAAGTATATTGTGTATTGTTATTGCAAAGTATTTACAATTGCTTTTTGTAATACCGATTATTTAATTATTTAACTGGTATAATAGTTAACAAATTCACACTTGCATGGATAAAATTTTAGTTTGTGACAACAGTAATGATGTTACAAATACAAAAACGTTTTGTTTGTCTGTGAGCCATCAGTAACTAATGTTGTTTGTTAATATAATATACTGTCATGTTGTAATTGTAACTGTAGCAATTTTACCTCTTTACTGTACTGTCAAAATTTACGTGTTTATGTTGCAGGAAAAAAAAATTGTATTGAATTAATGCTACCGCCTGTGTTAAAAATTTTCTTGTTTAATTTGCTTCAGAATAACATTCTGATGTAAACAAATAAAGTACAGTAAATAAAGGTTGTCACTAAAATAAATATTACTCATTAAAAAATAATGTTGAGGGAGTAGGAAGAGTCAACCCACGCCCTTTATGCGTGATGATCCTTGCTTCATAATGCCCTAACGTGCTGACAACGCATCTACTTTAACACTCGATAATGCGTTTCATATTATTGGTACTCTACAAAATATAAGGGTAAACTGCAGTAAACACTCGTTATATGGAAGTACTTTATGATCTGAAAATATCTGCGTATTTGGCACTCGTTAACTGCTTTGCAAGGTTTGTAAGTTGATCTAAGTTACATTTAACTCTGATTCTATGTTTAAGAATTTAATTTTTGGCGGTTTCAATTTACGATTATTATCAACTAGTATTGGCCATTTTACAACGCAGCGACTACAGATTATTCCATCATTAAACAAGAAAAGTTAATTTTCACGTTAGCGTAAATACGTTACACTAATTTTGTAGTAACAGAAATAATTTGTTCTTCTTGTAATATTTATCGTACTACAACATTTTTTTTGTGGAACACTACTTAGTAGCTTTGTTAACATTGACACTTCACCCGTTCATTTGCGATACAATAATGTAAGACTTTGTAAACGGTTTACTTCATTAACTTTGTCACAACAATATACATTTTTGTACAACATAAAGTTTCAAAGAAATTGCTTAAAAGTAATTTTTTGTAGAGACATTAAAACCCCTTTTTTTTCTGTTGAGTTTCTTAAACTTCTCTAAAGTTCTCACAGTTGAAATACATTTAATACTAGTAGAATGGTGGAGTTCTTGCTAATTTTACGTTCATTTATCACAACAAAATTTTTCCATCCTTTTTTTACAGCCCTTTATTTAACCGCTTCGACATAAATCTCCTCTCCAAAACAAGCGTGTTACTAACAGTGTAAAATATGGCGAACCGTGGATGGAACAACAGGATTACAGGATACCTGAGGCGTGAAATATTAGCCATTATATATTATGTGAGGCATTGTAAAAACAGGTTTTGCAAGTGTATATTTCACCAGTGTTACTGCATTCTAACTAATGTTTACTTCTGTATACGATTTGAACCATATAGGCCATTCACGGTTACTTTACACTTTTCTGAAACCCTGCTAAAGTTCTACTTTTGGTTACAGATTACTTACCCTTCAGCTACATGTAATCATAAACACCGCCATGTGACTACGTTTTAACAGTGAAATGCTTGTTTACTGTTTTCAGCTGTTCAAATATTTTAGTAATATTTCAAAAACCATTTCGTACGAATGTTCACAATTTAGGCCTTTGACCATATAAAAGTAATATTTATGACTTTTTAACAATGTCTATGTAGACGACAGTTCTTACAGTTATTATTTTACATTCTTAACATTTTTGATATTCACGACATTGCACATTACACTAATAAATGTTAATATTTTGCCGCGACTGTGTTTAACCCTGTTATAACTGCGGGGGAAAGAACTGTAGTATTNACACTAATAAATGTTAATATTTTGCCGCGACTGTGTTTAACCCTGTTATAACTGCGGGGGAAAGAACTGTAGTATTCAACCTCTTGTTATTGATATGTGTTGGGTTATTTCGTTAAAAGGACGGCCTCAGTTTGATTAAAAATTGAAACGAAGGAACAACCAGTCCAACGAAAACACACAGTAAATTCAAGCACGCAACTCGTATCGCTTATTTTTTGTACGTAGAAATGCCAGACTTAAAAGATAGTGTTGAACATGCACACAAATAGGCCTACCTTANGAAAGAACTGTAGTATTTAACCTCTTGTTATTGATATGTGTTGGGTTATTTCGTTAAAAGGACGGCCTCAGTTGGATTAAAAATTGAAACTAAGGAACAATCAGTCCAACGAAAACACACAGTAAATTCAAGCACGCAACTCGTGTCGCTTATTTTTTGTACGTAGAAATGCCAGACTTAAAAGATAGTGTTGAACATGCACACAAATAGGCCTACCTTATTCCACTCATATTTCTATGCATTGGTACTTACTGTTTTCTTGATTTATTTCATTATTCATTTAAATTTATCTGGCTGGGCTCAGCATTTTGTTGAGGTTGTGGCAAACAATCCAATCACAGAAACGTAAACACGTTACACAATTGTGTTTCAAAAACCTGGGGCAAGTTTACAACGTTGTGATAAAAAGAAGTGACTTTCAAAAATTCGTTTTAAAAACAGTAAACGGTTAAAACGTACACATTTCACACGTCCGACATTTGCAATCACACACACATACTGGTCCAACGTAACGTAATCGTTAACAATACTCTTTCACACACACAGCGGTCACGACGCACTTTACATTATATTTAATCCTGCCTTGGAAAAACTGATTTATCACATCGTATCTTGCCTACATAGGTTTGAAAAACACGCGTACGAACTTGACTCTTCGTTCAGAAATACGCCATATCATGTCGGCGTCGCCAGTCACCACTTCTGCCAACTTCGGATTTGTAACTTTCCTGCTATAACATCTAAATATATTATAATAAGTATCCGAACCATTAAATCTCTTTTCATTTGTAAATTAAAACTTAAAAATTATTATTTTTGCTGTAATAAGTATGAAATAAGCTTAAATTGAAAAAATGTATAATTTTCCTGCTACTACAGGCGATGCGAAACTTCCTGAGAGAGAGAAAGAAAGAGAGCGACAAGTTACGCTTCGCCTGTTGAATANTTCGCTTCGCCTGTTGAATTTTCTTCCTCGAACTAAAAAAAAACACCCTGTAACTAGAGCCAACGCACAGTAATATCCGCTGATATTTTATATTGTAACAATGTAATAAGTATCTTTCAGTGCTACCTAAAAGTTCAAATAGAACAATAGAAAAAGTTTTATTTACTTTGACATTGAACGGTGACCTTGACCCCATGTCTGTGTCCTTAAATTACCTTAAAAAAAAACAAAAAAAAAATCTAAAAATAATTATGAAATCCCCCAAAAATTATACAAAAATTATGAAAAAAATATATAAAGATATGCATGTAGGAGNAAAAATGTATAATTTTCCTGCTACTACAGGCGATGCGAAACTTCCTGAGAGAGAGAAAGAAAGAGAGCGACAAGTTACGCTTCGCCTGTTGAATATTCTTCCTCGAACTAAAAAAAAACACCCTGTAACTAGAGCCAACGCACAGAAATATCCGCTGATATTTCATATTGTAACAATGTAATAAGTATCTTTCAGTGCTACCTAAAAGTTCAAATAGAACAATAGAAAAAGTTTCATTTACTTTGACATTGAACGGTGACCTTGACCCCATGTCTGTGTCCTTAAATTACCTTAAAAAAAAACCAAAAATAAATCTAAAAAAAATTATGAAATCCCCCAAAAATTATACAAAAATTATGAAAAAAATATATAAAGATATGCATGTAGGAGGTTCGAGGTTCGATAAAACGTGGATCAACTAAACTCCCGACATGACCGGCCCTACGCAAGGTCGAGCAGTATCCATCTCGCTGACATGTTAGATGCCGATGACTTTGATCTTTGACTTTTATCCCTGTGACCTTGAAGACAGAAAATTCTAAAAAAAAACCCAAACCATCCAAAAAAATTTTAAAAATTCCCAAAAAAACCTTGACACTTCACCCATGACACAAGACACAATACCCAATACCCAATACCCATTACCCAAGACAGAAGACCAGTGAGCTGAGACCTAAGACCCATGATCCAAACCCAAGACCCATGACTCACCTTCCATGACTCACCTCCCATGATCTATTGACCATTACTAGCTTGTTGCAACAAGGATCCATACCGACTAACAATACTAGCCTACGACTGACTCCACCTAAGACTAACTCAACCCAAGACTGGTTCCTAGCGAGATTGACTGAGTACAAGACTAGCTCCTGACGAGACCAGTTCCTCCAAAACTGAATAGAACAACCGACAAGATCAAACGACCATACCTACCACCTATACAAACCATGACGGTCAATCTCGAAAAAAATTATCTTATAAGAGACTTGTTGCTAACCTATTCACAGAAAATCTTCTCAGAATCTTCGCAAAACATTTATATTAGAGCTGACCATACCAAGGGCCCATACTAAGTTACCAAGTCAACTGACCAAGAAAGCCAAATAGTTGCGAAACAATCATCAAAAATAATACCTTAATTTCAATCGTTCGTCATATAGAACTCAGTCGATATTAAACGAAATGAGTAAAGCATAATACTTCAAATCGAACTATAGCCCTCCTACTGCATGCACTCACATAAATTTTATATAAACAGACTCTCAATTGATTGTTTACACCACTGAATTAATAAGTATTTAAGAGAAGCAGAAGGGACTGTATAAAAAATTGAACACACATCACTATGAGCATATAAATATAATTTATTTACTTATTATATATATATTCTATCTTTCTAATTATTTTGTGCATTCGACCTTTACATTTTTCACATGTTTGCAGACAATGGAAAGTAGCCAACAGTCTCATGCATTATACCCCCGTTCTTTCAGTTAAGTAATGATTGAAGATATCTCAACAATGCGCGAGAAATACCCACGTTTTTTTAAGGACAATCAAATATCTGATTCCATCAACAAGTTCATTCGGGTCTTCGGGAAATAGGAAGCCAGGTACTCTCGGCGTCTTGTCCATTCTTCGTGTCGCTCAATGCAGCAAATGTGTTGGAGGGGTGTGTCTGTACATCGAGTAAATCTCCATCATAGTCTTCAATATTATCACTGAATTTACGTTCATTTTCATCTATGCGGTATTTATAATCGTCTTCAGTTCCTGTTAGGTCCTCAATATCAAGTTTACTTTTCTTTGTGTGAGTCACATAGTCATCATCTGTATTTAGAGCTGACAACAGTTANAATTTACGTTCATTTTCATCTATGCGGTATTTATAATCGTCTTCAGTTCCTGTTACGTCCTCAATATCAAGTTTACTTTTCTTTGTGTGAGTCACATAGTCATCATCTGTATTTAGAGCTGACAACAGTTAATTTTTAATTTCGTCGACTTTACACGAACGCCTTGCAAGTGTACATTATACACACATCGACTTTCACGACTTATAGGTCTATAATGCCGTCATTAGCATTAACTGTATCGTCATAATCGTCTGCAGTACCCATCGGTGTAGCAGGCAGTATTGGCGACATCACTGGCTGGCTCCCATTAGACGAACCCTTGCAGATCTCGATGTGTTCCTTCATTGTATCACCTTGCATAAAATGCATGTGATCATTGTCGTAATGCTTCACCGTACTTGTTTTCTCGTCGTCTGCAAACATTTCATGTAGTGTATTGACAGGAGGTAANTTACACGAACGCCTTGCAAGTGTACATTATACACACATCGACTTTCACGACTTATAGGTCTATAATGCCGTCATTATCATTAACTGTATCGTCATAATCGTCTGCAGTACCCATCGGTGTAGCAGGCAGTATTGGCGACATCACTTGCTGGCTCCCATTAGACGAACCCTTGCAGATCTCGATGTGTTCCTTCATTGTCTCACCTTGCATAAAATGCATGTGGTAATTGTCGTAATGCTTCACCGTACTTGTTTTCTCGTCGTCTGCAAACATTTCATGTAGTGTATTGACAGGAGGTAANAATTGTCGTAATGCTTCACCGTACTTGTTTTCTCGTCGTCTGCAAACATTTCATGTAGTGTATTGACAGGAGGTAACGAAGGCATCACATGCTGTTTCTCTGTGAATGAAAAAACACGACATTTATCAGCATTGGTGTGTTTATATAAGTTATCATGTCGAGTGAACTGCGTATGACAGTTTTTGCAGCTAAAATTCACACGAGATGGGTCTCTTCGAGCAGTCACTCTTCTCATGTCGCCGCATATTGCAACTTTTAATGAAGGAATCGGCACAGTAACAGCATTGTTTTCCATGTAATTTGTAGGCAGTCGTTGAAGGTATGCATGAAGTCGTTCATGACATACACGATTTCACTTCGTCGGTGGCTTGCCTCGTCTTCAAGTATACATAAATTTATTCACTTTACTCCTGCCGACTGACTCCTGCAGACTGACTTTTCGCGTAAAAATCGGAGCACACAGTAGACTTCAATACTATATACACATACCTCAGCTGTTGTTATACCTCCATTGGCTGCTGGTGTCACGCCAGTCNACAGTAGACTTCAATACTATATACACATACCTCAGCTGTTGTTATACCTCCATTGGCTGCTGGTGTCACGCCAGTCTTTTAACAAGCCATTCAGGACTAAGTAACTCCGATACTGAACCTTCGTGATTCGTACGCAAACGGTTTACCCGGGCCAGAACATTTTTTTAGCCAATCAAAGAAGCTGGACGACGTACAGTGCTTTGAACTGTATCTTGTGTCGAAATATTTTGGCAAAATATCACTGCCCCATACCTATAGCCAAACATGAATTATTTAGATACATGATAACAATGCATTTATTTCGTCTAACAATGTGAGAAATTTCCTCCAACATATTTTGACCAAGCATTGCAAACTTTTAATCTCAAAATTTGAGCCCATCTGGCAGATAATCGGCACCTTTCATTGCATGTTCACATATAAGTATTTTCACTTACTTCCTGTTTGTGTGCCTGTGTGTATGAGTTTCTGTGTGGGTCCTGTTATGTCGAACCATTGCAACTAATTTCACCAAACTTTCTATTTAAGGACACAAAACTTTCAACCATGCCAATGCTAATTTAAAAAAATTAAAATTTCCTAACTCAGGAAACGTTTAACCGATTTGGACCAAACTGGATGGGTTGGTAAGTTTAAAACGTAAGCAATTAATATAGAAACATATAATTTATTACTAACGTAGGAAGATAGGGTCTCCTAAAAAAATTAAGCCCCTGTGTTATATCTGGGTAACTATTTTAGCAGTTTCTCACGAAATTTGTCGCAGAAGTAAAGTCATTGTACGTTATCTTAATATGCATTTATTTTATCACACACGTGTTCAAGATGGCAGCCATGTAAATTTGTTAGGTAAGAATGCCATTAGTACCCCATAACTTGACAGATTTCAACCAAAACTCGTATTTTGAATGAAGGAGGCGGCAACGGCGAACCACTGGACTTGCATCCCAGAGGACCTGTGTGCGGTACCCGGTCCGACAATACTGATTTAAACTTTCCACGGTTTTCCGAAATAATCTCAGACATATGCTGATATTGTTCCTTCATACAGGCCATGGCTAACTACTTCCCCGTTCCTGTTCCTCTAAGCTAATTGCTCCGTCCCCTATCACCTTATTGTTGACGAGACGTTAAGCTCAACCTACCTTATGCACTGACTGTAACTTTGGCGAGAATTAAATTAGCTTATTTGCAGCCTCTCTATTAATTAATCCATGTCTCAAAACCTGAAGTTATAAATTTTGAAACCATAATACCTCCAGAAGTACCCAACTGAAAGCCGTCAAATTTGGCATATAAGTATTTCTACAGTAAGCCACTGTTTAACAGCTTTGAAGATCTATTATTTATAAAAGTGGCAGAATTGTAATTACTATAAATTACAACGGAATATATACAGAAACATTTGACCAATTCCAATAAAACTTGTACGCTATCACTACAAGTAAGGGGCCGCGGTGGCTGAGCGGTTAGACCACTGGCCTCCCAACAGGTCGAACCTGGTTGAATCCCCGGCCGGGTCGCTCCCGGATTTTCGCATGTGGGAGTCGTGCCTGACGATGCCACTGGTCGGCGGATATTCTTGGGAATCTCCTGTTTCTTCCGCCCTTTCATTCCGGCGCTGCTCCATGCTCACCTCAATCACCCTCATCTTCTCTCAAGACCTCACTGTTAAGAGCCACCCAAATCTCTTCACTCACACACTCACTTTCTCACTACACGTGGCAAGTTCGAAACACGATAAATCACTCTTTTTTTTGTCGCAATTTTGTAGACAAAGTCACCTATGCAAATAAATTTAGCTTTTACACAATATCTTTAAAATTACCATGTATATTCCGGCAAATTAGGTGCACAAATAGTGTAATGGTAGGTTGCCCTGAATTTATTTTATCTATGCATATCAAAATAATAATAATTTTTTAAAATTGTGAATTCCGTAATTATATATTTTAGATCGATATGGCTTGTCTATTGATAACATTACACATATTTCAACCAAACTAATTATGTCGCAGCTACTTACAGCAGGCATTAAATGTTCTAATTGACATCCTCTTTCGTCCTGCTTTTACTATGATAGCTTTAGTTGAATATGTTATTTCGCATCGTGTTTCAGGAACTATTTAATCCATTACCGCCTAATTTAGCATTACATTCTTGCTACGGTAGCCATTGTCATGGTAAGCATAAACTATTTGTGTATATTTGTGCAATAGCGCCTCCAGAATTAAAGTCAATTTTAATTTTATACTTCGAAAAGTCCCGAGACGAATGCAAACAATTACACTAAACGATAGTACTATTATAGAGAGCATGAAATAAGTATCTTCAAATGGAAAAATTACCTATTTTCATATCACCTCCTAGTTAAATTTTCCGTAACCAACTGTAACTTTGACACAACTAAACCTATTTGAACCCAATTGTGCAAGCGGGAAGCTGTATATTTTGTACTTAATACACTAATTTATAACTTCTTTAGTGTGTCGTGTGACTTAAACTTCGATGGCATATCTCTTTAAATTTTCAAGCAATATCCACCACATTTTGTATGCAAACCGTGCCATGGAAGCCCACATAAAATCTTTATGAAAGTCTTCTATTTTCGAATAAGCGTTGTTTGTCTTGTAGTTTTATGTGTCATATTTCTGATAGCTTTAAACCGTCTTAACTCTAAATTGATGTGCTTAAGTATTGGCAGCCATTGCAGAAACATTGACATGGTCTTGTGCTAAAAATTAGGTGTAAAGGAGGAAATGTTTTTCTTCAAAACAGAAACGTGTATTTCCGTTTATCGTAACCATTCATGTATAGTATTTATCCCGATTACATTTTTCCCCCTTAGTCATTTAAACTTATAATATCCTAAATACGCGTGCATTTGAATAAACAGCGATGGACAAACTGCAACAAAGCTTATCTCGATGTTCATCATATTGACAAGAAAACACATCAGGAACAGAATAAATCATTATCTCAAAATTCGTAACAAAAATTTGTTGATACAACTAATTCACCTTCTTTCTCTGCCATGTTTTACAAGCAACGTTACTAAAATATTTTGTTCGCAGGAAATTATATGTTAAAAATTGGCTCAGCAGCATAACATTCAATGCTAATCGTTCGAGCGATTTTTGAAATAGTTGGTAGGACTATAACATTTTCGGTAGTGGATCCACTTTCCAGAACGGCGGTCTCAATGTTGTTATAACATGTTTATCTGAACACCATTGGTACTCCAAACCTCCAAATTTGATTTAAATCGTTGTATTGGTAACACCGATTTGGCATGTAACCGGACAAGAGTAAGACAAGCATTCTGAAAATAAAAGACGCGCTAATTTCAAACATGAAAGACTAAAAGGGAAAGCATATAGTGATGATTAACACCAGTGCACGCCTACAAAATTAATTTGGTTATTCGTCGCGTGTCTCTTAGAGAGGAAATTTTCCATCCTTTTTTTTTGGGCCAGTCAAGACTAAGTTATTCCGGCACTGAACGTCTGTGTTCAGCAGGCTGGAGATTGAGACAGGCGACAAATAATATCATTTCGATCACGGAGTGTATCTGAGCTGAAGTGTCTTCAAGTATGCCTTTTCGTGAAATCTTTTCGCAATAATGAAATGTCGTTAGTTGTTAGCAAAAAAAATTTAGGTACTCGTATTTAGGCACTCGTATTTAGGGTAGCGGCTATTTCAAACTGGTGTTGGTACTCCCGCCAAGAAGTCTGGCCATCGTAAGGAGCGGGGTTAATTGAGACCGTCTTCCCCACTCCGACATCAATGCCACAATACTACTGGCTATCTTCCGAGGTCGCTGTGTTGGTGACGACTCATACTGCTTCCTTGCTTTCCTCGTCTGCCGATGGGGTGTTTGTGGAACTTCGTCGCCGAAGAAATTCCTCCACCTGCTTCTCTACTGCACTTATCTTCTGTTTCACTTCGTTCTCGACACTGTCCATCTTGTTGTTTACACTGTTCACTATTTCAGTTAATCTGTCCATTCTTTCATCCACACTGTCAATTCTTGTGTTCGTTAACTCTCCAATGGATTCTATTTTCCTATCTACAGTGTGTATTTTCCTGTCTACAATTTCATTTACAGTGTCTATTTTATTACCTACTAAACCACTTGCATTAGTTATCTGGCTATTTACATTCTCGTTTACAACACTTACTATTGCTGAACTAATTTGGTTATTTACAGTTTCATTTACTCTACTAACTTGGTTATTTAAATCTTATTTCAAGCTATTTACACTTGCGCTCACTTGGCTACTTAGTATATCAATCAGTGCTCGCAGTGATTCCAGTTCCGCAGACATTTTCCTTGTTAAAATTAACTGCGTCAGTTGTATTATTCAGTCTTAATTATTTTCTCCCAAAACTATTAACATTAATTTATTTGTTATAAAATCACTAACTACTTGCATATAGTCTAACTTGATTTATAATTGAATAATTAATAATTGCCTCCATCCCTCTTCTGCCACAAATGTTACAAAAATGCCTGAGGGGCGTATCTGAGTTCGTGAGGGATGGTGGTCCAAATAAAAACAAAATAACTAAATTTGATTTCTAATTGATTCACACAGCTATTATTAACAGCATCAAATTATCTTTCTCCACTATTACTCCTTTTATTTAACAGTGAGTGCAATAATTAATATTTACTTCAATTCTAATTAACGTCCTTCTTAATTGTTTCCGTTTGGTTACAGTCAATTAACTCATATTCATTATTTACACGTGTTCAGTCTATTTGTAGCCACAATTTGTAATGTCCTTCACTCACGCATCAAGTCCAATAGTCCAGCCTGCCAGCCGCACTCTTCACTGCTTGATACTCGCAGTTGCAGATTTCCCTTCTGCTGGTCTCTAGCTGCTCGTCTTCTATCGCTTGGAACTCAGCTCATAATTCACTCATCAACTACAACTCAACTCGCGGCCCGGAGTTCTGTCGCAATATTTATACCGTTTGCCCTGACCATCTGGAAGGTTCAACGCAACCCGAGTCGCGCTGAGAGAACGCGGTCAGTAATCCAGAGCATTATTCAGATAAACGCAGAAATAAATACAACCAGGGTCAGCAGCGCACACCGAAAAAATGATTATCGTGTCGGTTCGCTTTCTGTAACGGATACCCGGCCACCGGCCTATCACTCGCCTGTTCATTCAAAACAATCCATTGACTTGCTGCCACCGCTATCATATAACTGATGTCCTTCACTTCCACTCGCTCGCGCGGGACGCGAAGCAGTGAGTGCGTTACAATATGTTATTAACACTTTTTGCGTAATAAATGCGTGGATTGCGTGAAAAAATTATTTTACTGTACACATTTTAAATGTAAGTCTTTGGTTAGAGACGCACTGGACGACTTTCAGCCAATAAAGAACCTTCAAGAATATAAGGAACTAATAACGTGCTGCGTTGTTTATGGGGTAACTTGGTGCAACAGCCAATGAACAACCAACTAAATCTCGGATACACTTGTTGCCAATGAAACCGCTGAATTTCAGGGTTTATACTTATACACATGTTATTCGACACAGGAGAGTGGAGCGAAGAGATTTGGGTGGCTCGTAATACAAGGTCTCATCCATCAGGTTAAATATTTTATTTATCTACCTTGACTTTCTTCTCAATAAAATTACTAAATATATTATTCTTATAGAGCAATTACATTTCACAAATGTCTTCAAATGTATTCGCCAAATTTTATCCACTCGTTATCTGGTAATTGTCAAACGGCACGAATCTATTGATGATTTAAAAATGTTCCTTCACTATTCGCGTTATAAATACTTGACAAAAGTTCAGAATTTACGTTTGTTCTACAGCGTAATTTATATTGCCAGAGTTGTAAAGTTGAAGTTTTCAAAGCAGCCGTACCTAAACCACTGGAAACAGCTAGAAACTAGTAGTTCAACATGCCGTGTGAGGCAGAGCCCGTAACAACGAGGCTTTGAAAGCTCTCCCGCAGTGTAAAAAGTGGTAATGGAAAAATAAAAGACGATACCAAAAGTCGACCAATCACTAGATAAGCTCAGAGGTCGGATGTTTTATATTTGACTTTGAAGTCAGTCTACCGAAATACCTGAGACTTATTAGCATTCGGGTACAAAATATACCAAAAACCTAATCGGGTATGGATTGATTTTAACTTATTTGTAAAATGGTATCTACATCTGAGTTTGTAAACTTTATCACGTAGGCCTACTTGCCATGGCCAGCGTGGTTTTAAAACAAATTTATTTAACCTGAAGTGAAGGTCCGCTTAAATTAACCTTCCTTTTACTCAATCAACCGGCAATATTCTGTGAATTGAGATTACTTTATCTAACACTTCCACTCACCGTGTTCACGTTCACGGACAACGTTGTGCACGAATATCTATGACCGGTTCTGTACACAGCAAGGCATCAATGCCCAATACTTTGCGAGTCTGCCTTACGGCTAATATGATTAGTGGAGTTTCTTACACCTCGCCGACGCGAATGGTTAACGGCAATATCATCTAGCACGCAGAGCGCTGTTCACTAGTTTCAAGCCGAATGCGGAACGCAAGTACACCGCACACCCGAAAAATTACGACAACGTGTGACTGTACGGGTTAAACTACTTTTATTCAAGTATGGTGCGTTAAATTACTATAGTGGTTTTAAAGGGAGGGCATTTTGCCAACTGGTATTGTTTTACGGAGGCGGAAATAAGTTATCCTTGAGGCGTCGCTGTTTGGAGCAAATGTGATGTTGATATTCCAATCCTGGCGCATGAAGGAAGGAGGGGAAACTGGTGGAAGGGGAGGGAGGGCAACAGGTTCGAGTCGACTGCTGCCAGCGTCCCTTCGCACCTTGGCTAATCTATATCCGTCTTGCGGCCAATTTAAACCCCCCGGGGCCGCGGAAGGTCGGAAAGGAAAGTCAAAAGGGGATTCCCGAGGGAAACGAAGGGTCGTGGAGGGTCGGCGGGGGCAGCGGGGGGACTTTAAAAGGACGAATGATTGCAGTCTGAGGGGAAGTCAGCCGCCATGATTCACAGGTTCGCCCGATTTCCTTAATTCGGCACTTGGAGCCGAAGCGGAGTTCGCATTTAGAGATAACTGACCGGCTGTCACGGCGCACCTACCAGACTAATAACTCCGCTGCTTCACTTCCTCTGATTACAAGTCGCTATGTGTTTACAACCTTATGAGTTGACTGACCTTAATACACTATTCATTTTCCGCACTAGAGTGAGAATTATTTTACGTCTACGACTGCTTTTGTTTATTACCTACTTGGAGTTCTTAACGAAATAATTTATTTAACTGTCAGTATTTAATGCAGTCATGCTTTCAAATAAAATATTCCTTTCCTGGGAATACTCATTTAAGCTACAGAGACTTTCACTGTCAGTAAATTTAGGCCCAAAATTTTAACACGTAATTTCCTAACATTCAAAATTTTCATATCAAAATAAAATATTTCAATGGTTTTTTATTATCTCAGAGGGGATTTCTGTATTGTTTGAAACAATACACATTAAAAATTTCTAAAGAAAATTCAGAAAAAAAAATGCAATTTTTCAAGATACAAATATAGTCAACAGCTGAGAACTTGCCATAAAAGCGTGTTGTAAAAAATTCATAAAATTAGGCGTCCTTTAGATAATAAAATGGCATTCACTAATGAAATAAATAAGAAAATCTATATTAATAATTTGTTATTTTTGGGTTCCAAACGCTTTAAATTTTACTTTACGAAAACCGTAAGATGGTCTAAGACAGGGAGGAAGAGTTTGGTTGTTTTTACCGGCAACATATGGTCCTGAAGAGAATGCTATAAAGAGTAAAACACTGGCTTAATTTTCCTGGTTTTTGTGAAATAACCCTTAATAAAAAATTTAGAGTCAGTAGAAGTGAATAACCGGACAAAGGGACTGGCAAAAAAAAAACACCTACTGTATACTGAATACAGTAAAATACAATTGTACAAGGGGTAAAAAAAAACTGTTTTACTGATCAAAATAATGATATCCTCAAAACGGGGCACTAAAAGTCGAATCTCTAAGTGCTTAAAAAGTAGAAAGATATTTTAGGTGATATCACAAGTACACAGGAAATGAGGATGACGCACAAAGTCTTCCAAAAACAAGAAGCCGCAGCCGATCTCTCATGAGACCCCGAAAGGTCCTGCTGTCACGAGACCAGCATCCGAAGTCGCCAAACGAGAAGCGAAAGGCGTTCGCAAAGTTAAATGGACGGTGAAAATGGAGATAAATTAGAGTTTAGCGGATCGATTGTGAGGTGCAATACCTGCAGCCGTAAACACTAGCCAACAAGAACACGGAAGCCAATAAATACGGGCGTTATTCGAACAGCGTGCGTAAATCTGTTAATGTATTGTTCTCTTAACTTCTCTTTACAATTAGTGTTACATTACTTATGTATTTATGGTTTTACAAATTGCTTTTCATGCGACACGCATACCGAGAAGTTACTATACGATCTTAGTAAGATTATCAGTTCAAAGGCAGTTGTGAAATGTTTTATTCCAACAGTTACACACATATTGAACCTAAAGCATTCTTATAGTTACCGAAGTGACTGCAATATTTGGTCTTTCTAGCATGCAGGGCCTACATCCAGATTTACTTGTGTACAAATAAAATCAGCAATGGCGGGTTAAATGATCAAAAATAATTTTATTCACTGATTCGCCATAGATGTTTAATAAATGATGGGATTTTAGGAGACTGTACAGCTGCGAGGCACAGCATCACCAAAAGGCAGACATAACGCTGCTACCGCTAGCTGTAAAATTCATAGCGAACAAATCGTTCAAAACATGAACTAGTTAGTGCAAAACACGGTCGGGAAAATATAAAGAAAAAAGTTACTCACGTAGCGGCGTTAAGAGGATTCTACCTCATTTGCATCACATTTAAAAGCTAGCCCAAAAACTGAGCACTTCAAGCCATGTTGAAAATTATCGAAGGAGGAAGTGAGCGCATTCTAAAACCACGGGATCTAACACTCGCTCTAGGTTACCAAATCAATAGTATCGATATGCCATCCGGTATTTACCACATACATAGTCACAACGAGTCACACACAAATTGATTATTACAATAAGCTGACGAGAATTATATATATAATATTTATGAAGAAAAACATAGATCTATTTGCAGAACGCATCAGCAATTTCTTAGATTTAAGAATCTACATTTGTGAAAATTTTATGAGTAATGTGGTTCACGCGCTCGCTGCTTTGTGCGCGCGCGTGGAAGAGGGCAGAAAAGTAATTAGATAGCGGGCGGTGAGTGACTAAGGAAAGTTTGAATGACAGGAGAGCGATAATAATATCAGGGAATTTAGTTACAAAGTGTGCCACCACGCATTCTTCCGCCTGGTGTCGTGATAAACCTACTGTGACTCGAGCACTCCTGACCTTCAGCAGATTGGATTTCTGTGTTTATCAGCGTGACTCGGGTTGCGGAGAATCTTCCAGGTCAAGGCCAGTGACTATTTAAGCGCGCCAGGCCNAATGATGGGATTTTAGGAGACTGTACAGCTGCAAGGCACAGCATCACCAAAAGGCAGACATAACGCTGCTACCGCTAGCTGTAAAATTCATAGCGAACAAATCGTTCAAAACATGAACTAGTTAGTGCAAAACACGGTCGGGAAAATATAAAGAAAAAAGTTACTCACGTAGCGGCGTTAAGAGGATTCTACCTCATTTGCATCACATTTAAAAGCTAGCCCAAAAACTGAGCACTTCAAGCCATGTTGAAAATTATCGAAGGAGGAAGTGAGCGCATTCTAAAACCACGGGATCTAACACTCGCTCTAGGTTACCAAATCAATAGTATCGATATGCCATCCGGTATTTACCACATACATAGTCACAACGAGTCACACACAAATTGATTATTACAATAAGCTGACGAGAATTATATATATAATATTTATGAAGAAAAACATAGATCTATTTGCAGAACGCATCAGCAATTTCTTAGATTTAAGAATCTACATTTGTGAAAATTTTATGAGTAATGTGGTTCACGCGCTCGCTGCTTTGTGCGCGCGCGTGGAAGAGGGCAGAAAAGTGATTAGATAGCGGGCGGTGAGTGACTAAGGAAAGTTTGAATGACAGGAGAGCGATAATAATATCAGGGAATTTAGTTACAAAGTGTGCCACCACGCATTCTTCCGCCTGGTGTCGTGATAAACCTACTGTGACTCGAGCACTCCTGACCTTCAGCAGATTGGATTTCTGTGTTTATCAGCGTGACTCGGGTTGCGGAGAATCTTCCAGGTCAAGGCCAGTGACTATTTAAGCGCGCCAGGCCTCCGAGCCGAGAGTGTTATGAGAGTCGGGAGACTGGGTGGGTGTGCGACGTCAGGCGACGAGCTAGAA
Organism: Clitarchus hookeri; assembly: GCA_002778355.1. Classification (NCBI taxonomy): domain Eukaryota; kingdom Metazoa; phylum Arthropoda; class Insecta; order Phasmatodea; family Phasmatidae; genus Clitarchus; species Clitarchus hookeri. The sequence continues at coordinate 915 of NQII01008029.1, read as the reverse complement.
GAGCAACGAGTAGCGCCGGAAGTGACCAGCGGGAGGAAAATCTGTGACTGCGAGCGTCAGAGCAGTGAAGAGTGCGACTGACAGGCTGTACTATTGGACTGGGTGCGTGAGTCCAAGACATTACAAATGATGACAACATACAGACTGAATGTGTGCTAATGATGAGTATGATTTAATTGACTATAATCCAACATATACATTAAAGACGTTAATTAGATATGAAATAGACTTTAAATGTTGTGCTCTCTGAGAATTAGAAAGAGTGATAGTGGAGATAGAAAATTTAATGATGTAAATAATAGCTGTATGAATAAATTGAAAATCAAATTTAGTTATTTAATTTTTTTAAGACCTCCATCCCACACAAACTCTGATATGACCCTCAGGCATCATGCAACAGTTCCATAAAATTAAGAAAATGAACAACTAGCCGACAATTTGCAAATATAGCAAGCGAATAACAATAATTTTCAAATTTATAAATTTTTCTTGATAACTGTTTTCATGAAATATTTACTCCGACGATACATGTTTTACTAATGTGACAGTGCTATTATTAAGTTATTAAAATGGTTTTAATCTCAAATGAGGGACCAAACTTTTTATTATAATAACAACATTACCTGAATTAATTTAGATGACATTACTCAACTCACTACCAGATATTTAATATATCAACTACAAAAATACAGCACACAGGAATTTTTTCTTTCATCTTTAGCATTTTCTGATAATTTAAAGAAAATAATTTGAAATTTGTATATTCAAAGGCACATATCTTCCAAGTAATAAGTTTACGATATAAGTCGTGTTCTGTGTTCAGTCTCATTTGTTGTAAGAAATTACTTCGTACGTTATTGACCGAATTTCAGCATAACCCTGTGTGTATATATATATATATATATATATATATAT